>ML777351.1:611902-659920 GCA_009831015.1 Picea engelmannii
TTTTATTTTTATCTCACATTTTCATGCTTGATTCATGACTGTAAGCATGAATCAAGCAAATTGAAACTTAATTTCACATTTTAATTCTATCTAAGGCTTGGTTTCAAGGGGTCAATGGGTTTACATCTTTTCCTTTTTAATAAGCTTATCATATACCAATGAAACACCTATGATGAGTTTCTATTTGATTGTATGCTTATCTTCTTATCCTTTGTAAATACATCAAAATTTGTTTAGCATTTGGTTTATGAAAACATATCTATATCCTAGCCTTTGCAATTCGAGTGTACCCATTTCATTTCATGGGAATTAAACATATTGGGATCATACCCTATGCATTGCATGGGCTGGAAAAAGGAGTTGACAGGCCACTCATTTCGAGTTAAGAGTCTGAGTAGTGGGATGTACTCAAATAATTCATGACCAGGAGTGTTTAAACCCCATAATCAAGACCTCCATACATTTGTTTTGATCGCACATGCTCTCTTCTTATTTCCATTTCATGGAACCCATTTAGACTTACCCCTCCTACCTCTGTCATGTAAAACCACAATGAACTTGGGTCGCCCTCTGTTTCCATTTTTTCCAAACCTTATGGCCCTCGTCATCCCAGTTGAGTCGAATGGTTCCCAAACTTTGTTGTTGTATGATGATGCGAGTGAAGACCTTAAAAGCCAGGGTTGGGTTATATTTCTCAAGAAATTCCAGGGTTATAAATTACAAGTGGCCCAATATTTTTCCCTTACATTCGATGGGTGCAGAGCCAAGGTGGGTGATATTCAATTGGAGATCACCGAATAATTTCTGAGTGAAGTGACGGGCCTCCCCCTCACTGGACAAAAATGGTTTAAAAATTCAAAGTTGGATGAGGTACCATGGAGTTTGTTTGTCACCTCCCAAAAAATTCAAGGCTGTGACAAAGGTATTCCGGTCTCCTTACTCAAAGTTAGATGGCATGGTTTGTTGGCAGTTTTAAGACAATTTTTCACCTGTGAAGGTCGTTTTGGCTTGGTGTTCCTTTACCACATAATGTTTCTCATGCATTTTATTGGGTTTCATTTAAACGTGCCATTTTACCTGCTAAGAAGTTTGTATAAAATGTCAAAGAGATATAAAAGGCAGAACTTGGATTCTAGCTTATATCATCATAGTTTAATCAAGTTGTTATTAGTTGATCATTTGGAAACTCTAGGTGATAATTGGGATGAGTTTTTGGCTCATAATGGTTTCGTAACAGCAAACCCTGATGAAACCCTTGTGATTGATAAACCTATGATGGAAAAACCTCATGATCTCTCACAAGTCGAGCCTGATTTGTTGGGTGACAATCCTTGTGAAAGGGAAATGCCTGAACAATCTTTGTGTGAGAAACAGGATGCCAACTCCAAGCGTATTAAAATTCCTGAGCATGAACAAGTTGTCTTCCCTAATCTTAACATAAAATCCACCAGTGGAAACCCTCCCAATCAGTCAAAGAAAAATCAATCCATGCTAGGGCTTCATAACAAAAGGGTCATGTGACTAATTTTGAGGAGCCTATGCAATAAATCAGAAGCTCATATGAGCTCGATCGAATTGATTGAGGTCCATGAGAGATCTAACTCTGAGATTGAAAAATTCCTGACAGAGGAAGATCTGATTTATCCTAGACCGGATCTCAGTCAAAATTTTGATTATGTGAATAACCTCCCACCATGCCTGAAATACAATAAGGAATTTATAGGAATTAAACTCAGTCAAAGGCCGACAGTGGATAGTGGTAGTGTTTTAACACACAGTCATGCGCTTTCTCAACCAATTACCCCTGTTGTACATTGTGAAGTGTGTTTAAATTGGATAGGTCAGTATTACACAGACATGCATGTCCTTCAAGAAAATATCAAGGCTCTTACAACTCAAAATGATTGTTACACATCAAAAATACTCACTTTGATAGTGTCACAAGTGTCATCATTATAAAGGTTGCAAGTGTCGCATTTTGCTCACAAGGTCGCAAGTGTCGCATGTTGCTCACAAGTGTCGCAAGTGTTAAAGAAAGCATACTTCCATGATGCCTATGTTGTGCCTATAATGACATGAGAAGGACACTTGAAACACCTCAAACATTTGATTTGGAAGAGGAGAAATGAGTCAGCAGGATTACAAACCTTTTTCCATCTGAAAGCACCTCAAAAAACTAAGTTTTGAAGGAGAGCGCTCCCCTATACCTCTTCTGGGAGCACTGACACTCCCCCTTACACGTCTAGGAGCGTTATAAATCTTCTTTGGCCCTTTTGAGGGAGCGTTGGTGTCTTTAGGAGTGCTGGTGCCCCCCTTAAGCCTACTGGGCAGCGTTGTAGCACTCTGATGGCCCTTTTGAGGGAGCACTACCTATTCTGGGTAGCAGTTGAGTTGTTGAGATGAATGGGGGAAGGATCTTTTCATTCTTAGAAGGCAGTTGATTTTGAATTCCCTAGTCAAGCCATGATCTTACTACAGGTCCTCAACTGAAGGAGCAAAATCCTCAACTTCCCCAAGGATATCTCAAGTAGTTAAAGCCTCTCCAAGGCTATATAAGCAATCTTTCTAATGGTGAAAGAAGAGACTGGAAAAGGAGAATCACACCAAACTTATGATCTCATAAGTGGTGTTGGAACAGAGATATTTTGGAAGAAAGAGACCTATGATCTCATAGGGAGAAATCATTGAAGCTATCATCATTCAGATCATGGATCTTTTGAGCAAGTGGTAGACAAGGAGGACTTGACGAAACTGCTGCAATCCATCTATGGTTGTAAGCAATGTTTTGTCCTCATTAATATAATTTGCTTGGCCTGTTTCTTTCTAATTCATGTTCAATCTCACATGAATTTGTCTCTTTAGTAGATAGACCTATTTCGGACTAATCTTGATAGAGTAGGAAGTGGTCGTACTTTGTTTGTCTACATGGACTATCGAAGAGTGAAAGATTGGAGCTTAACTCGGAGTGTGCAGGGACAAACACCAGTAAAAGGTACTTTTTTTCTCCTTCCTTCTCACACACTAGTCCACCTAGATCTAAAAGGAAGTCAGTGACCATGATAAGCACTTTCTATCTTAGAGTTAAGAGTCTATCTCTTTGAGGAGATCTACTTGTCTGCAGGGAGATTTTCCTTCAACAGAAACTGGCGACTCCACTAGGGAGGAATCAAAACTTTCTTAGTTTGGTTTTGCCTCATAGGCCTTGTGTTACCTTTTGTTTTCTTAGACCTTGTTTACCCATTTATATTTGATTTCATTTTTTTATTGACTCTTCACTCCATCACACTCAGCATGATTGCAAAAATTCCATTGAAATTTTGGGTTTTTTTGGACTTTTTGTGAGTTTTTGAGCCTGGCGCCCCCCTGCCCATGTTAGCAGAGCACCATCACTCCCTGGAAGTGTTGGAAAGAGCTTTATAATGCTCTGGTGGCCCTTATACCAGAGCATCAGCCCCTTTTTTCTCAAAATCTCTTCAAAAATTCCATTTTTTGGAGGTCCAAACCCTGTTTCTTCACTTGCTGGGCTGCTTTGTGATTCAATGATTCTTATTTTTACCTTTGACATGCTTCCTCTTGAGAAGTAAACACATTATAATTAATATTTTATTCCCTTCTCCCTTATTTTTTGAGTTTTTGCTGTTGAGAGCTTGAAATCAACCTGTTGTTTTTTCTCTCCTATCTGACTGAGCGAGAACTCTAGTGAAGGACATTAGAAGTATGTGACTCTTCTCATATGGTTCTTTGAGGTCATCTGATCCAATATATTTCTCCTTCCTTTTGAATTTTTTATTTTCTTTCTCTTGTTTGATTACAAAAGGGTGTGTTGTTTGTGCGAAATCTGTGTTTTCTTGTCCAAATCTCCTTGATCTAAAAGGGTAGTTGGCAAGAGAAATTTTGCATTGAATTGATTATCATTCACATACAAATGAAAAAAGTACATATTAATGATTAGTTTGCATATTAGTTTGCATTTCTGAAATGTTGTAGCATCATGTTGGATTTGAGAAAAAAATTGATTGAGGGCATTCCTTATAGAGTGTTTGATAGTGAAAACGATTCTTCCTCTTTCCCTTAAATAGGTATTCATTGAAAAGAAATGATTGCTTATCATACTTCATGCATATTTTTGGGAATTGATTCATCATTCCATCAGTTTCACTTTTGTACACCCTCTGAGTAAACAACAGCCATTAAAATCAACGCTTAACTAAAATTTATCAGACTTTTTACATCTTTGTTAGCAAACCTACATTAGTTTAAGGTGTAGGGCTTTGGAATAGGTTGAAAGGATAACTTTCCAAAGCTATCAAACAAACTTAGTATCTTGCGATAGGGAGAGTTAAATCCAATTGTCGTATTGTCTTACTGGGATCCCCCTCTCACACAGGGGTTACGTATGAGGTCGCATTCAGGCGAGTTATGGAGATTATCCCTCCATGGACCAACTATTTGTAGTGGTTGAATTGTATATTGGGGGTCACTGGAAGGTATACCCATGATTATGTGTGGGAGCCTTTCAAGTTGATTTCGAACTTGTTATCCTGCCCATACGTTCCGACTGGAATGTCAAATATACCCGCCCAAGGGCTGACTATGATTTGGTGACCTTAGTAGCCACAATCTTTAGGGTCTCACAAAAGGTGACAGTGAAGGGAAGTTTCACTGTACCTGGAACAGACGTTGGTCAAACTCACTCGATCTCCTTGGAGGGTAAATCCACAATTACTACGTGGAAGATTGCACCAAGGTGTAAGTCCATTAAGCAGGTCACCAACATAACTGATCCACTCACTCCATCCCCGCCCCTTCCTATTTTGATCTCGCGACGTTGGATTTCATCACCAACTAGTGGTTTCATCATAGGAAGTTTTGTTTGATTGTTTGTTTCTCAGATTCTTAGCGTGTGTTGCTTGTTTTACTTAGTGGACCTTAGGACGAGTCAGTGTTAATGGTGTCAAATCCTGGGAGTACCAATGGAACCTTATACCTTTCCTTCATTTGGAAACTTTGGTCCTCCATATGTTTCCACACTGAGTCTTCTAGGTCTCACTATTGGATTACCAGTTTGGTTGTTCCCCACTCCGGTGATCCCGAATCCTCCCAATGTTTCAGTTGCGTCTAATACTTTGGATGTCAATACACCACCCACACATCAAACTCATGTCGACTTTTCACCTTCTTCGTCCATCAAGTCTCCTTCCATTTCTCCTTCTACGCCTAGTGAAAGCTCTAAAGCAAGTAGCCAGGTTGATCAAAAGAAGATGAAACAGAAAGAGAAGAAGAAGAAGAACCTGAAAAGGACAAAGACCCCAAAAACATCCGATGTTGGCTCTAAGAAACCAGTTACTGTTAATAGTACCGAAAGTGTTGATGAGGCCAACAAGATTAAAATGAAGAATCCAAAACCCAAATTCCCTTGCAGCCTTTGTAAGGATGACCACTTTCTGAGGGATTTCCCCAGTCTTATCAAGGTCTTAGAAATGTGGTCCTCCACGTCATCGGCCTCTGTCGGTCATGTCAATGATACCCTGTCAACTAGTGACATTAAGGTTGGTAAGAAGAAGAAAACTATCAAGTTCCCTTGCATGTTATGTAAAGGTAATCATTACTCTCACCTTTGTCCTCGCATGGACAAGGCTTCTTCTCTTTTGGAAAAACTTCAACTTCCAAAAGGTTATCGTAAGCTTTCCACCGACCCATCGTTGGTTGATGGACTGGTCAATTTGGTTCCATCCCAGGTCAATCCAATTGATCAGGTGGTCAATCTAGTTTCCTCCTCGATTGAACCACGAACCCAAGTAGTTGATCCAGTTCCGTCATCAATCAACCCTACTCTTCATCAGAAGAGTGACACCAAAGTGGTCGATCTGTTTTCATCCTCGGTCGATCCCACTTTCCCGTTAGAGAGTGACACCAAAGTGGTCGATCCATTTCCACCTGTCAACCCCATTCTTCCCTTGGAGAATGAAACTCAAGTGGTTGATCTAGTTTCACCATCGATCGATCCCATTCCTCCATTGAGGAACATCAAAGTGACTGATCTAGTCCCTTCCTCGGTTAGTCCTACTCTTCCTCTGAAGAGTGCCAAAGTGGTCGATACAGTTTCTCCATCGGTCGATCCCATTCCTCCATTTAGGAATGTCAAAGTGACTAATCCAGTTCCTTCCTCAGTCAATCCCACTCTTCATCTGAAGAGTGGTAAAGTGGTCTATCCAAGTCCATCATTGGTTGATCCGATCCAATCATCGGTCGATCCTACTCTCTCTCTAAAGAGTAAACCCAATACTGCCCATGTTTTTCTCGTTGATAAAGACTCTATCGTGTCGGGGGGCATCCCTCATTTTCCGGCGAAACCCCCTCCAAGTACTGAAACCATCGTTTTTTATTGGGGTGCGCTAACTAGACCTCATCTTCCCTCTCACATTCCTTTCCAGATTACACTACAGTTTCATGGTCGAGACGTTCCTCAAACAATGATAGATGAAGGTGCGTTCGTTATTATTTTGTCTTCTATTGCTTGGTACGCTTTGGGTTGTCCGCAGCTTGCACCAGTTACACAGAATCTGTTAGATTTTAACAGAAGAACTAGTCAACCTTTAGGGATCCTTCCTCAGTTTCCTGTAACTTTGTGAGGGAAAACTGTCTTTATCGATGTCATGGTAGTCCGAGACCCCTTGGATTTCACTTTACTCCTTGGGAGGTATTATGTCTATGCCATGAAAGCTATTGTATCCACTCTTTTCCATGTGATATCTTTCCCTCACAATGGAAGAATTGTAACTATTTATCAACTTTCATTCATCGGCCCTGACTGGGTTACCTCCCTAAGTGGTCCCTATATGAAGACAGTATCGCCCCCGCCGCATGTCAATTATGTGGAATTGTCTCCCATGACCTCAACTTCCGATGATTTGGATCCGGTAGTTGACATGGTGATCTCTTTGGTAGGGTTATTGGAGCTTGATCTCCTTACCCCTGTCACGACCCTCGACATGTGTTCCTTCCGGAGTGATTATCTTCCATCTGACGAAGATCTCTTGGAAGCCATGACCACGTTTTATCCATTGACATGGTACCCTTCCAGAGCATTATCCTCTCGAAAGCCATGATCAAGAAGAAACCACGAGCATAGTTTCTCTTCTCTGTGGCAAGCTCGCTAAAAAATGAAACAGATGCCTTGAGCATAGTTCTTTTCCTGTGTCAAGCTCGTTAAAAAATGAAACAGTCATCTCTCTTGAACCTTCTTTTCATCCACCCTTATCTTTCGGTGAATGAATCGAATCTTGGAGGGCATGTCTCCAGCCTTTGATGATCTTTCTGGAGTTCAGCCACTAGCTTTCAAGCTAGGGGCATACCGAGCTTAGTCTTTGGTCTTTCTCATGCTCATAAATACATGAGAATGCATCCGGGTAGACTTTTATCTCTTTTTCGGACCAGTATGGATATACAAAAAAGGAACCCCCTGGAGTCTCCTTTAATCTCTTTTCAGACTCTCTAAACATGAAAAGATTGCCGAGTGATCTTGCTTCCTTTCCCACTCATTAAACGGTTTGAAAGGGCATCTTTCGAGTGATAGTTTATCTCTTTTTCAGCCTCGTGAGACTAACATTACGAAAAAGGACAACACTGAAGTCATCTTTAAGTCCTTTTCAGACTCTCTAAACATGAAAATATTATCGAGCGACCTTGTTCTTTTAACGCTCATTAAATTATTTGAAGAAAATGTCTGTTGAGCGATAGTTTATCTCTTTTTCGGTCTCGTCAGACTACTATATGAAAAAGGAACTGAGAGACTTCTCTTTTAAGTGTTTTTCTAGACTCTATAATCATGAAAAACCTTCGAGTTTTTTGTCTTTGGGCTCGCTAAAACAAACATCGATAGGCCTATGCGGGACCGAACCCTTACTTCTTCTAGTTCATTAAACAAAGGAAGAGGAACTTACCGAAGGTGAGTTATATCGAGCATGTGTTACCCTCCTCGAGCTCATTAAATTAAAAAGAGGTACTCGTCTATCTGGATGGGGGAAAATTTGAAAGAAGCAAGCCAAGCAGTCTCTTGAGAACATTACCAAGTAGCTCTTAGAGTCTCCCTTGAACACGACACTTTGTCTTTTGCACATATTATAATCCGTTGAACCTCTGCACTGAGCCAATCCTTTGAGTTTCTTTCACTCCTTTGGGTCACCTGATGTAATTCACATCATCCACTGCATCATCAAGTTTTGGTCCATATCATGTTTCTGTTGCTGTGCCTCAGTGTTCAAGGGAAGTATCCGCCTCGAGAGTCAGCCATCACAAATATCTTGTCTCAATACCCGTGTCAGTCTATGTTCATTTGATCTACCAATTACATCTCTATGTATGTTTCATGTCATTGATGGGGGATACATCAAGGCCCTCCTTCGACGAGCCTATTCTTGTCGACTTCAACACATTATCTAGGAACTAGCCTTAGAAACCAGTTAGTACTTTGGGACCTGCATGCCTCAATGGTAGGCATCCTCACATTTGACAGTGGGTTTACATCATTGACCTCTGATCAGATGATTCCATGGATGTTCAACTTCAGCTCATCCTTTCACATTCGTTGGAATGTACTAGAGCACCTTGGGAATCATTGACATTAATGGTGATCTCCCTCGCGCTTGTTAACGGTTTACATCATTGACTGGTAATCAAGTGGTTTCTGCCATGTTCAACATCGGGACATCTATTCACATGGTTAGATTCGTACTACATTGGGATCGGTAAGAAGACCCTGGGCTGAGTGATCACTTTGATATATACTTTTCCCAGGTTGCGATGGAGTTTCTTTTGAACAATGACACATATACTGTTGCATAGATCCACTTTGTATTGGTCGTGGCTATGTCTTGTCATCTCGTAGATCCACTGTGTATTATTCATGGCTATGATCAGTTCAGGTCATCAAAGTATAGATCCACAGTGTATTTTCAGTGGCTATACCTTTTTATCAATACAATTATGGATCCGCAGTGTATTTTATGGCAGCCATATCTTCCAAGTCTTGATCACCCAAGCATAGGTATGCTTGCCTTGGGTTTGAAACATGCCATAATATTTGTTGGATGTTTGTGTGCAGATTTTGTCAGGTTCTCTGCATCTATACCTGTGCTTGAAAGTCTACAAAGCATTTCAGTTATCATTTCTCATCTTCTAACTTCATACTTTGGGGGGAAATCTGTTCCACATAAAAAAATACTCACTTTGATAGTGTCACAAGTGTCGTCATTATAAAGGTCGCAAGTATCACATTTTTCTCACAAGGTCGCATGTGTCGCATGTTGCTCACAAGTGTCGCAAGTGTTAAAGAAAGCATACTGCCATGATGCCTATGTCGTGCCTATAATGACATGAGAAGGACACTTGAAACACCTCAAACATTTGACTTGGAAGAGGAGAAATGATTCAGCAGTCTTACAAACCTTTTTCCATCTGAAAGCACCTCAAAAAACTAAGTTTTGAAGGAGAGCGCTCCCCTATACCTCTTCTGGGAGCACTGGCGCTCCCCCTTACACTATCTGGGAGAATTATAAAAATTCTTTGGCCCTTTTGAGGGAGCGTTGGTGGCCCTGTTAAGCCTATTGGGGAGTTTTTTAGTGCTCTAATGGCCCTTTTGAGGGAGCGCTACCTATTCTAGGCAGCAGTTGAGTTGTTGAGATGAATGGGGGAAGGATCTTTTCATTCTTAGAAGGTAGTTGAGTTCGAATTACCTAGTCAAGCCATGATCTTACTGCAGGTCCTCAACTGAAGGAGGAAAATCCTCAACTTCCCCAAGGATATCTCAAGTAGTTAAAGCCTCTCCAAGGCTATATAAGAAAACTTTCTAATGGTGAAAGAAGAGACTGGAAAAGGAGAATCACACCAAACTTATGATCTCATAAGTGGTGCTAGAATAGAGATATTTTGGAAGCAAGAGACCTATGATCTCATAGGGAGCAATCAGTGAAGCTATCATCATTCGGATCATGGATATTTTGAGCAAGGGGTAGACAAGGAGGACTTGACGAAACTGCTGCAATCCATCTACGACTGTAAGCAATGTTTTGTCCTCATTAATATAATTTTCTTGGCCTGTTTCTTTCTAATTCGTGTTCAATATCACATGAATTTGTCTCTTTAGTAGATAGACCTATTTCGGACTAATCTTGATAGAGTAGGAAGTGGTCGTACTTTGTTTGTCTACAGGGCCTATCGAAGAGAGAAAGATTGGAGCTCTACTCGGAGCGTGCAGGGACACACACCGGTAAAAGGTACTTCTTTTCTCCTTCCTTATCACACACTAGTCCACCTAGATCTAAAAGGAAGTTAGTGACCATGATAAGCACTTTATGTCTTATAGTTAAGATTCTATCTCTTTGAGGAGATCTACCTGTCCGCAGGGAGATTTTCCTTCAACAGAAACTGGCGACTCCACTGGGGAGGAATCAAAATTTTCTTAGTTTTGTTTTTCCTCATAGGCCTTGTCTTACCTTTTGATTTATTAGACCTTGTTCACCCCTTTATATCTGATTGCATTTGCTGATTGACTCTTCACTCCATCACACTCAGCTTGATTGCAAAAATTCCATTGAAATTTTGGGTTTTTTTGGACATTTTGTGAGTTTTTGAGCCTGGCGCCCCCCTGCCCATGTCGACAGAGCACAAAAACTCCCTAGAAGTGTTTCACAAGGATTGATAATGCTCTGGTGGCCCTTATACCAGAGCGCCAGCCCCTTTTTGCTCAAAATCTCTTCAAAAATTCTATTTTTTGGAGGTCCAAACCTTGTTTCTTCACTTGCTGGGCTACTTTGTGATTCAATGATTCTTATTTTTACCTTTGACATGCTTCCTCTTGAGAAGTAAACACCTTATCATTCAGATTTTATGCCCTTCTCCCTTATTTTTTGAGTTTTTGCTGTTGAGAGCTTGAAATCAACCCGTTGTTTTTTCTCTCCTATCCGACTAAGTGGGAACTCTAGTGAAGGACATTAGAAGTCTGTGACTCTTCTCATCTGGTTCTTTGAGGTCATTTGATCCAATCTCTTTCTCCTTCCTTTTTCATTTTTGATTTTCTTTCTCTTGTTTGATTACAAAAGGGTGTGTTGTTTGTGCGAAATCTGCGTTTTCTTGTCCGAATCTCCTTGATCTGAAAGGGTAGTTGGCAAGAGAAATTTTGCATTGAATTCATTATCATTCGCATACAAACGACAAAAGTACATCTTAATGATTAGTTTGCATTTATAAAATGTTGTAGCATCATATTGGATTTGAGAAAAAAATTGATTGAGGGCATTCCTTATCAAGTGTTTGATAGTGAAAACGATTCTTCCTCTTTCCCTTAAATAGGTATTCATTGAAAAGAAATGATTTATTATCATACTTCATGCATATTTTTTGGAATTGAGTCATCATTCCATTAGTTTCACTTTCGTACAACCTCTGAGTAAACAACAACCATTAAAATCAACGCTTAAATAAAATTTATCAGACTTTTTACATCTTTGTTCGCAAACCTACATTAGTTTAAGGTGTAGGGCTTTGGAATAGGTTGAAAGGATAAATTTCCAAAGCTATCAAACAAACTTAGTATATTGCCGTAGGGAGAGTTAAATCCAATTGCCGTATTGGCTTGCTGGGATCCCCCTCTCACACAGGGGTTACGCACGAGGTCACATTCGGGTGAGTTACGGAGATTATCCCTCCATGGCCCAACTGTTTGTAGTGGTCGAATCATATATTGGGGGTCACTAGCAGTTATACCCACGATTATGTGTGGGAGCCTTTCAAGTTGATTTCGGACTTGTTATCTTGCCCATATGTTCCGACTGGAATGTCGGTTCTACCCACCCAGGGGCTGACTACGAGTTGGTGACCTTAGTAGCCACAATCTTTAGGGTCTCACACAAGGTGACGGTGAAGGGAAGTCTCACTGTACCTGGAACAAATGTTGGTCAAACTCACTCGGGCTCCTTAGAGGGTAAATCCATAATTACTGCGTGGAAGCTTGCACCAAGGCGTAAGTCCATTAAGCAGGTCGCCAACGTAACTGATCCACCCACTCTATCCCTGCCCCTTCCTATTTTTATCTCGCAACATTGGATTTCATCACCAACTAGTGGTTTCATCATAGGAAGGTTTGTTTGATTGTTTGTTTCTCAGATTCTTAGCGTGTGTTGTTTGTTTTACTTAGTGGACCTTAGGTCAAGTCAGTGTTAATGACGTTGAATCCTGGGAGTACCAATGGAACCTTATACCTTTCCTTCATTTGGAAACTTTGGTCCTCCATATGTTGCCACACTAAGTCTTCCAGGACTCACTATTGGATTACCAGTTTGGTTGTTCCCGACTCTGGTGATCCCGAATCCTCCCAATGTTTCAGTTGCATCTAATACTTTGGATGTCAATATAGCACCCACACATCAACCTCATGTCAACTTTTCACCTTCTTCATCCATCAAGTCTCCTTCCATTTCTCCTTCTTCGCCTAGTGAAAGCTCTAAAGAAAGTAGCCAGGTTGATCAGAAGAAGAAGAAACAGAAAGAGAAGAAGAAGAAGAACCCGAAAAGGACAAAGACCCCAACAACATCAGATGTTGGCTCTAAGAAACCAGTTACTGTTAATAGTACTGGGAGTGTTTATGAGGTCAACAAGATTAAAATGAAGGATCCAAAACCTAAATTCCCTTACAGCCTTTGTAAGGGTGACCACTTTCTGAGGGATTTCCCTGGTCTTATCAAGGTCTTAGAAATGTGGTCCTCCCCGTCATCAACCTCTGTCGGTCATGTCGATGATACCCCGTCAACTAGTGACATTAAGGTTCGTAAGAAGAAGAAAATTGTCAGGTTCCCTTGCATGTTATGTAAAGGTAATCATTACTCTCACCTTTGTCCTCACATGGACAAGGCTTATTCTCTTTTGGAAAAACTTCAAATTCCAAAAGGTTATCATAAGATTTCCTTCGACCCATCATTGGTTGATGGACTAGTCAATCCGGTTCCATCCCCGGTCAGTCTGGTTGATTAGGTGGTCAATCTATTTTCCTCCTCGATTGAACCATGAACCCAGGTAGTTGATCCAGTTCCATCATCGATCAACCCTGCTCTTCATCAAAAGAGTGACACCAAAGTGGTCGATCTGTTTTCATCCTCGGTCGATCCCACTTTCCCGTTAGAGAGTGACACCAAAGAGGTCGATCTGTTTCCACCCGTCGATCCCATTCTTCCCTTGGAGAATGAAACTCAAGTGGTCGATCCAGTTTTGCCATCGGTCGATCCCATTCCTCCATTGAGGAACGTCAAAGTGACTGATCTAGTCCCTTCCTCGGTCAGTCCCACTCTTCCTCTGAAGAGTGCCAAAGTGGTCGATCCAGTTTCGCCATTGGTCGATCCCATTCCTCCATTGAGGAATGTCAAAGTGACTGATCCAGTTCCTTCCTCGGTCAGTCCCACTCTTCCTCTGAAGAGTGCTAAAGTGGTCTATCCAAGTCCATCATTGGTTGATCCGATCCAATCATCGCTCGATCCTACTCTCTCTCTAGAGAGTAAACCCGATACTGCCCATGTTTTTCTCGTTGATACAGACTCTACCATGTCGGGGGGCATCCCTCATTCTCCTACAAAACCCCCAAAGTACTGAAACCATCCTTTTTGATTGGGGTGCGCTAACTGGACCTCGTCTTCCCTCTCACATTCCTTTCCAGATTACAGTACAGATTCGTGGTCGGGACATTCCTCAAACGCTGATAGATGAAGGTGTGTCCGTTAGTATTTTGTCTTATGTTGCTTGGTACGCTTTGGGTTGTCCGCAGCTTGCACCATTTACACAGAATCTGTTAGCTTTTAACAGAAGAACTAGTCAACCTTTAGGGATCCTTCCTCAATTTCCTGTAGCTTTGGGAGGGAAAACTGTCTTTATCGATGTCATGGTAGTCCGAGACCCCTTGGATTTCTCTTTACTCCTTGGGTAGGATTATTTCTATGCAATGAAAGCTATTGTATCCACTCTTTTACGTGTGATATCTTTCCATCACAATGGAAGAATTGTGACTATTGATCAACTTTCATTCATCGGCCCTGACTGGGTTACCTCCCTAAGTGGTTCCTATATGAAGACAGTATCCCCCCCGCTGCATTTCAATTATGTGGCGTTGTCTCCCATGACCTCAACTTCCGATGATTTGGATCCGGTAGTTGACATGGTGATCTCTTCGGTAAGGTTATTGGAGCTTGATCTCCTTACCCCTGTCACGACCCTCGACATGTGTTCCTTCTAGAGTGATTATCTTCCATTCGACGAAGATCTCTTGGAAGCCATGACCGCGTTTAATCCATTGACATGGTACCCTTCCAAAGAATTATCCTCTCAAAATCCATGATCATGAAGAAACCACGAGCATAGTTTCTCTTCTCTGTGGCAAGCTCGTTAAAAAATGAAACAGAGGCCTTGAGAATAGTTCTTTTCCTGTGTCAAGCTCATTAAAAAATGAAACAGTCATCTCTCTTGAACCTTCTTTTCATCCACCCTTATCTTTCGGTGAATGAATCGAAGCTTGGAGGGCATGTCTCCAGCCTTTGATGATCTTTCTATAGTTCAGCCACTAGCGTTCAAGCTGGGGGCATACCGAGCTTAGTCTTTTTTCTTTCTCGCGCTCATAAATACATGAGAATGCATCCGAGTAGACTTTTATCTCTTTTTCGGACCTGTATGGATACACGAGAAAGGAACCCCCTAGAGTCTCCTTTAAGCTCTTTTCAGACTCTCTAAACATGAAAAGATTATCGAGTGATCTTGCTTCCTTTCCCACTCTTTAAACGGTTTGAAAGGGAATCTTTCGAGTGATAGTTTATCTCTTTTTCGAACTCACGAGACTAACATTACAAAAAAGGACAACACTGGAGTCATCTTTAAGTCTTTTTGAAACTCTCTAAACATGAAAATATTACCGAGTGACCTTGTTCTTTTCACGCTCATTAAAGTATTTGAAGAAAACGTTTGTTGAGCGATAGTTTATCTCTTTTTCGGTCTCATCAGACTACTTTACGAAAAAGGAACTGAGAGAGTTCTCTTTTAAGTGTTTTTCCAGACTCTATAATCATGAAAAACCTTCAAGTTTTCTGTCTTTGGACTCACTAAAACAAACATCGACAGGCCCATGTGGGACCGAACCCTTACTTCTTTCATTTCGTTAAACAAAGGAACAGGAACTTACCAAAGGTGAGTTATATCGAGCATGTGTTAGCCTCCTCAAGCTCGTTAAATTAAAAAGAGGTACTCGTCTCTCTAGATGGGGGAAAATTTGAAAGAGGCAAGCCAAGCAGTCTCTTGAGAACATTACCAAGTAACTCTTAGAGTCACCCTTGAACACGGTACTTTGTCTTTTGCATGCATTATAATCCACTGAACCTCTGCACTGAGCCAATCCTTTGAGTTTCTTTCACTCCTTTGGGTCACCTGATGTAAGTCACATCATCCAGTGCATCATCAAGTTTTGGTCCATGTCATGTTTCTTCTATTGTACCTCAGTGTTCAAGGTAAGTATCCGCCTCGAGAGTCAGCCATCACAAATATCTTGTCTCAATACCTGTGTCAGTCTATGCTCATTTGATCTACCAATTACATCTCTATGTATGTTTCGTGTCATTGATGGGGGATACATCAAGGCCCTCCTTCGACGAGCCTATTCCTGTCGACTTCAACACATTATCCAGGAACTAGCCTTAGAAACCAGTCAGTACTTTGGGACCTGCATGCCTCAATGGCAGGCCTCCTCACATTCAACAGTGGGTTTACAGCATTGACCTCTAATCGGATGATTCCACGGATGTTCAACTTCAGCTCATCCATTCGCATTCATTGGAATGTACTAGAGCACCTTGGGAATCATTGACATTAATGGTGATGTCCCTCGCGCTTGTTAACAGTTTACATCATTGACCGGTAATCAAGTGGTTTCTGCCATGTTCGACATCGGGACATCTATTCACATGGTTAGATTCATACTACATTGGGATCGGTAAGAAGACCCTGGGTTGAGTGATCACTTTGATATGTACTTTGCCCAGGCTGCGATGGAGTTTCTTTTGAACAATGACACATATATTGTTGCATAGATCCACTTTGTATTGGTTGTGGCTATGTCTTGTCATCTCGTAGATCCACTGTGTATTCTTTCTAGCTACGATCAGTTCAGGTCATCAAAGTATGGATCCACAATGTATTTTCAGTGGCTATACCTTTTTATCAATACAATTATGGATCCGCAGTGTATTTTATGGTGGCCATATCTTGCAAGTCTTGATCACCCAAGCATAGGTATGCTTGACTTGGGTTTGAAACATGTCATAATATTTGTTGGATGTTTGTGTGCAGATTTTGTCAGGTTCTTTGCGTCTATCTAACTTCATATATCAGTTATCAGTTATTTCAGTTATTTCAATTCTCTGAAAGTCTGCAAAGCATTTCAATTATCAGTTCTCCTCTTCTAACTTGATACTTTGGGGGCCAATCTGTTACACATCAAAAATACTCACTTTGATAGTGTCGCAAGTTTCGTCATTATAAAGGTCGCAAGAGTCACATTTTTCTCACAAGGTCGCAAGTGTCGCATGTTGTTCACAAGTGTCACAAGTGTTAAATAAAGCATACTGCCATGATTCCTATGTCGTGCCTATAACAACATGAGAAGGACACTTGAAACACCTCAAACATTTGATTTGGAAGAGGAGAAATGAGTCAGCAGGCTTACAAACCTTTTTCCATCTGAAAGCACCTCAAAAAACTAAGTTTTGAAGGAGAGCGCTCCCCTATACCTCTTCTGGGAGCACTGACGTTCCCCCTTACACTGTCTGGGAGAGTTATAAATATTCTTTGGCCCTTTTGAGGGAGCTATGGTGTCTTTAGGAGCGTTGGTGGCCCCCTTAATCCTACTGGGGAGTGTCGTAGCGCTCTGATGGCCCTTTTGAGGGACTGCTACCTATTCTGGGCAGTAGTTGAGTGGTTGAGATGAATGGGGGAAGGATCTTTTCATTCTTAGAAGGCAGTTGAGTTCGAATTCCCTAGTCAATCCATGATATTAGGGTAGGTCCTCAACTAAAGGAGGCAAATCCTCAACTTCCCCAAGGCTATCTCAAGTAGTTAAAGCCTCTCCAAGGCTATATAAGCAATCTTTTTAATGGTGAAAGAAGAGACTGGAAAAGGAGAATCACACTAAACTTATGATCTCATAAGTGGTGCTGGAACAGAGATATTTTATAAGCAAGAGACCTATGATATCATAGGGAGTGATCAGTGAAGCTATCATCATTCGGATTGTGGATCTTTTGAGCAAGGGGTATACAAGGAGGACTTGACGAAACTGCTACAATCCATCTACGGTTGTAAGCAATGTTTTTTCCTCATTAATATAATTTGCTTGGCCTGTTTCTTTCTAATTCGTGTTCAATCTCACATGAATTTGTCTCTTTAGTAGATAGACCTATTTCGGACTAATCTTGATAGAGTAGGAAGTGGTCGTACTTTGTTTTTCTAGAGGGCCTATCGAAGAGCGAAAGATTAGAGCTCAACTCGGAGCGTGCAGGGACAAACACTGGTAAAGGGTACTTCTTTTTTCCTTCCTTCTCACACACTAGTCCACTTAGATCTAAAAGGAAGTCAGTGACCATGATAAACACTTTCTGTCTTAGAGTTAAGAGTCTATCTCTTTGAGGAGATCTACCTGTTCGCAGAGAGATTTTCCTTCAACAATGACTCGTGAACAATTGAAAACCATGAGCTCAAGATCAATGCACAAAGACGAGGAAGACGTTTGAAAAGGACAAGCAATATCATAATAAAAAATGTTGATAGTGTCAAAGACATTATCAACTCTGAGATATTGTGATTTGATTTTGGTTATCAGTTGAATGGTAAGAATGGTTTTTATCTTAGTTGTACTTTTATTGTTATTTTCTAATTAATCTAGTTTGATTTAGATTTATTTTATTAATAATAAGACTGGCTACAGAATCAAGAGATTATGTAGCCAAGTCAATTCTCAGATAAAATTTGGAAGTTGTTAGTTAAATAAAAATCTGATTTGCTTATTTTGTTTTCTTTCATGATAAGATGTATCTTGTGTTGATCTCATAAGATGGAGAATTGTTGGACTTAGTTAATTAGCCATCTCGTTTGGCTTATTTTGTAAATCAAAACAAATCTTTCATAATTTTGAATATCCAGTTTGATATTGAGTGGGTTTTTAGACCCTCTATCTTTGTAACTTTTAGATCCTTTTGAGATCTAATCCTATCTTAGAAGATAGGATGTTTAGCTTACATGAACTCTTTAAAATACTCCGTGTTTTGTAATGGAAATCATCTTGGTTGAGGGAAAGAGATGGACAAGTGATTCTAGAACTTAATAGAACGGCATATACACATTTTGGCTTTAGCCTTTTGTTTATAATGTTGTTGTTTATGTTTTGTTAATCTTGTTACATGGATAGGTCTGATATCTCTAGATTAAATGATCTGTGATGTGCATGATGTTTATATTATAAATACCATCTATAATTTTCTTCTCAAAATACAAATGATGTGATCATATCTTCAATAAAAATGATAGGATTTATCTTTGAGTTTTAATTGAATGATAAAATGCATAGGTTTCTTTTAGATTTATCTTGTGGCAATTATGCATAATTATGAGATCACAGGTTTATGTTTGTGTTTCCTTTTCTGTCATTAAAACCTAAGCTACCAATACATGTTCTGAATTTATTTAGAACAGTCATAAGGTTCATTACAGATTTCTCTCTTGGACATGGAAGTTGGATGTCCTCCACTCATGCAGATGCTTGGATACACCTCAGTAACTCACTGACATGTTAGCTTCTTTGTATTTTTCTGTCATTTACATATCACTGAAACTAGAATGTATGGTTCAGATTTTGACTATCCACACATCTATGCTTCATTGAATGTTTTGCAAGATTTTTTAGATTTATAAAGGAAAGACAAAAATATTTTGATGTTCTTTGTTTATCTACTTCCTAGAAGAAATCATTTTTCACATTGATTTTCGTAAGTTTTGATTAAAACTTGCAATTGTAAATCATGTACATAAACAAGATTTGTATATATTCTGGTTAAATACACCTACTACAGTTACATTAGAGCATATGTACATACATATATATAGTGTTTAGTAATTAGATAGTTATTTTTTTTTCTTTTGTTTGTTTCTTTTAGGATTTTTAGATTGGCTAACGGAGCCATTAAACCCGTCAGAACGAGTTACACCAAATGGCTTGGGTTACTTAGACAACCCCGGTCCAGACTCATTCTCCCAGTTGATGGATGGTCAATTTCGCCCGTCAACAGACACCAAACACCATTGTTAAAGAAAATGAGAAATTTCATACTAATGACACTATTCAGTGTTCCTATGGGAAATTCTCTAGGCTAGTATTTGAAATGACACTAGACAGCGTTCCCTTGGGCCCACCAACTTTTGATAGGACTCCCATGGGATTAGATGACCCATTTGATTTTTCAGTGAATTTGCATCCATCTTATAAATGTGGTGAAGATCCAAGAAACAACATCCTTGATGGGAAAGAAACAACTTTGTTTATTGAAGACGATTGCAGTGATGGAGAGGACATAACTATGGTAAGTCACGGAGAGGTAAAAAATGTGGTAAATGAGGGTGATATTAGAGAATCCTCTATGTTGGAAAAAATAAATATGCGCACAAATACACGCATCAGGGGTCGCAAAAGGACCTTTCTCACCCCAGATGAAGCAAAGGGTGGGAAATCCAATTATCATCACTCATCATTCTATTCACAATCTATTTCCCAAACAAAGAGGACACACACATGCACTATAAAGAAAAATAGGTGTGAACTCTTCTTGTCGATAATTTATAATATCTATCGAGTTTTTCACATTTAAATATATTATTTTTTGTTGATGGATTATAATATCTATACTATGTTCAAAATGAAGTTATTTTTTTGTATTCAAGTATGTTTTATGTTTCTTTGACAGTTAACACTTGCAACAACCATACTCATCTCCTCTTTTAGGGGATACCTATGGATAATGTTTATGGAGGATGTTCCATCCTTTAGATTTGGAGTACTTTCTTGGCTTTTCCTAGGAGCCGCTAACACTAATAGTATTCTCTATCATGATGAGTTTACAAAGTATAAAAAACAATACTCTAAGAACTTTAGATATGATACTCCATTGAGTAGAGAGAATTAGAACAAAAGAGGGGGCAAGATGCATATACAAGACAAGGTTGAGTACAGTGATGGAATTTTTAAGCTTTTGAATAAGGAAGCTCATATCTACTTCTGTGGATTGAAGGGCATGCTGCCTGAAATTTAATATACCTTAAAAAGAGTTGCAGAAGAGACACGATAAATTTGGGATGAGAGATTTTCACTGCTTAAGAAGAATAAGTAGTGGCATGTAGAAGTTTATTAGTCATTTTGTGGATCTTAACTTCATCCTCCTAGGGAAATCTCCATTCATCTTTGACCGAATTGATAGTTATTGTTTTTTGTCTTTTTGAGAATATCAATCTAATATTCTATATGCATGGATCAACTATATTTTCTTTGGCATCGCTATTTGGAAGTTGTGAAAAATATTTGTTGATATTAAATTTATGACCATATAATTGCAAAGGGAACATTTTTTGCACCCCTTGCTAATGCTATATATGCATTGCTCAACTATATTTTCTTTGGCATCATTATGTGGAACTTGTGAAAAATATTTGTTGATATTAAATTTTTGGCCCTATAATTGCAGAGGGCACATTTTTTCCATTCCTTGCTAATGGTATTAAGGTGTTTTTTTCATTCCTTGCTAATGTTCAAACCATTGCACCAAACTAACCAAAAAACTGATTTTGGGTCCACTAAAAAAATTTGGAATTCTCATAGGCCTGATCTCACCATTTCTCACCATGTTTATTACCTCTTAATCTAAGATGGATTTCAAAATTGACATGCTTTACAATACTACGAATAGAAACAACAAATTGTTTCTTCAATAATCAAGTATGATTTCATAGGGTACCTTTGAATATGTCCTCTGTCAAAAATACTTCAACCCTAACTGTAGCAAGCCTTTTCTCCTGCTAGAAAATTGCATTGAATAATAGAATTCAATTGTGTAGAGCATGCATAATTAGCACTGTTTATGCACAAAATATTTTAATTGTAGCTTCCAGGTGCTCTGAATCAAAATGCTCTACCACATATTCACTAGATACCCTGTTTCCTAGCTTGGATTCTTGAATTGAAATCTGATCTGCTGCTAGGTGATTTTCCACCTTTGGTTGAGATACCATACATTATCACTCCACCTTGATCAAAGAATCAAATCCAAAAATAGAGAACAGTTCT
Source organism: Picea engelmannii (assembly GCA_009831015.1). Taxonomy (NCBI): domain Eukaryota; kingdom Viridiplantae; phylum Streptophyta; class Pinopsida; order Pinales; family Pinaceae; genus Picea; species Picea engelmannii. The sequence goes on from ML777351.1 coordinate 633,309, forward strand.
TTTTATAATTCAATGAACAACAAACAAAGAAGGTAAAATTTTGCTAGAACTCTTTGTCTCTTTGTATTGGAAGACCCCTGTGCATGAAAGGAGAAGTTGGCAAGAGGAGGTATTCCTCAATGTTTTTGTAGGAAATCACACACAAATGTTTGGCACTAACACTCACTTAATCATACAACTCACTTACTAAGGGTTTCAAATTTTTTGAGTGCATGACGATATAAATTTCCTGAAAGCAACGACTTGGTATAGATCTATACACTTGGCTAACATTTGGTTAATTATTTCAAGTATCTCAACACTAAATAGATATGTTAAGAAATGTAATGGCACACTCTAGGAAAATTGATTTAGAATTTCTTGCTTGACACACAAATCTGGTTGTAATATGGTGACGGTTTAATGGTGAGTCATTTCACTTTATACATTGATGCACAACTCCTAAGCAAGTCAACTTCATAAGTTTGATCACTCTCAAAAGTTTCATATCCGTTCCATTATCACAAGTTACTGGTAAGACTAGTCTATTTTTCACAAACATTTGGGCACTTCTAAAATTTGCATATCTCTGTTGGATATCATAACACTTGAAGCATCAAATCGTAATGCTATTTTTTGTTTATAAATATTAGGTATAACTCAACAGTTTGTGCAACAATTTTTATGCTTCATGTGTGTTGTCCCTTCGAATTTTGAATTCATATATCGTGCAAATGAAATTGTGATGATTGTAATCAGATTTTCTCTGAAGTTATGAGTTGTAGGCTTTAGAGAAAACAATCAAAACTTTTTTCCAGATAGTTCATAAAAATATTGGAGGCCTTAGAATGATCCTCATAATCCCAAGCACCCCATCAGTATGGACCTCAACAAAAATGTAGGTCAGCATGGAAGAATGGGGACCAACCATCCAACATTATTTTTGAACTTTTATATTCAACTCTTGATTTTTTGGATTTGTTTTGTGTGGCTTCCTCTTCCTTCTTGTATTTTTTCTATATTTGATTAGCACATGCTCACAGGTTTTGACTCCTATAGTCTTACCTTCATCCCATCGCATAATCCCACAAAAATGGTTTCTCACACAGGTATAGGAACCTGTGTAAGTTTTATGACAATGAGAAAATATATATTTTGTGGTTCCACCGCCTTTCCCTCCCCCAGGCTCTATCACATACTTCTACAAGTGTGTTGAGATCTATTTGGGTTTCTGTCCATCATTACGGTCATTTTAATTATTATCATCCCCTTCCATTTCTTCCTACTCTCCATGGTATGTTCTTCCTACTTCTAGTTCTTCCTCATTATTATTGTTATTTTGATGCCCTCCCAACACCACCATCATAATAAAAAATGGAACCAAAAGGATATACGACATTGACCCATATACACCTTACAGTGTTGGACGAGAAATAGATCAAAGTAATGCATCTATCGATTCTCTTCGCAGTCCTTAACAGACAATATAGTTCCAATTTCTATCATAATTAGGATGCCATGGAGTCTAAATGGTTCCCTCCAACTCCCTATGTCACCAATGACAGAAATCATCCTCTGACATTGAATTAGTTTTCTTCTCTCTTGCCCAATGCAGATCTAAGGAAATTGAGTCAGTGTCCATAGTATAAATTGATTCCCTGCTATCATATGATGAAGAAATTAATAATCAGATCAAATCATTTAAACCTCAATGATGGAAGGTAACACGATAATTATGCCCTCCCCTATGCATTGTCCAAAGCTTAACCATAGGTCTATAAGATAATCATAAGTCGTAGGCATTGAAATGGGCAGATAGTTTCAAAGAAATAGTATGCTCTCATGTGTGAGCCATATAACCTAAATTGGCTAATGAATATGTCAGTTACATATGTACCTAGCAAAGATAGATTTTATAAAACATAATTATTTTACCAGGGAATCAGGCTAGAACCTGGAGCATAGAATGTTGTGTGAGATCTCTCATTTCAAAGAACTTGAAAGGTTTTATTTATATTGTTAATAAGGAAAGATTTTATATTACTTGTTCGTGAGTTGAATAGATCACTTGTTATGAGAGGACAGTGGAAAATAAAGCCTTATTTTTGTCTCTTCATGCATAATTTATTGATCATCGTTACCTTTTTTATTCATTGCAAGCTAAGGTGGTTCTAGACACGATTTCTGAATCTCGTGCATGGGATATTGTTTTATTCATTGTGACCTAGTAATACTCTTTCCCTTCTGCATAAGATGAGTTGATGTATATTAAGGCATGTATGAATCTCTTCCAGCACTATTGTTGCAGTAAAAGGATTTATTTTTCTTTAAGTTGGCCAACATATAATTCGAGGCTCTATCCCCACTGGGTCTTGAACCTGGGTGATTAACATTGCAATGCCTCATCTCAACCACTAGATCACAACCTGGCAGATTAAATAGGGCATTCTTAAATGTCACTACATTTGTATTCTCAAAAGGTTGTAACAAATTCCAATAATAATAGTATATGTAAATAAGGACTAACAGACTACAATCATCTTTTTTTTGTAGGTTGACATTCATCATTGCAAAGGCTTTCTTTGTTGGTGGAGCAGCAAGAAATGCCTACCATACAAAATACAAGGGTTTTTACCAAGTAACCAATCTCTCTTATGAAATGTTCTGAAAGGGTGTCTTTGCAGCAGGAGCATCATTTACTGTGTTCACCTTGATTCCGAGTGAGTTGTACTATGTGATTTTCGATAGGTCCAAGAAAGGGGGTTGGACACCATATGGTAGAGAATCCACTATTGGGATGAGTAGCTTTCCCTGAGAAGACTTTAGTGGAGTGGGAGCCATCATTTTATTTCTTATGATGCATACATTTATATCGTTCTTGTTATCAGAGAATTGTTTCTCAGTACAAAGGATTGTTTCAAGGTAGCTCTAGAAATTGGAAAGACTAGGAATATGCAACAGAGGGTGTTCGTTAGAATTTAATGAGAAAAAATTGTGTTCCCCATTGTATTTTTCCACATAAATTATATTTCTTAGCATATGGTATATAATCTACAATTGGGATGGCCAACTTTCCTTGAGAAGACTTTATTGGAGTGAGAAAGCCATCATTGTATTCCTTGAGCTATATACATTTATGTGGTTCTTGTTAGGAGAAAACTACTTCTTAGTACAAAGGGTTGTTTGAAGGTAGCTCTAGGAATTGGAAAGGACTAGAAATATGCAACATAGGGTGTTTGTTAGAAAGTTAATAAGAAAATGATGTATTCTCTATTGTATTTTTCCATGGAATTTATATATCTTTACAATTGGGGTTGAATGCATTAGATATTTTCAGTTTTGAACCTTCATTACTGTTTGATTTTTACCTTATCAATTTCTATTGAAAGCATAGTGTGCTTTAAAATGGTGTTGTGAGATTTGGAAACAAATAAGYTGTAATAGAAAACAAGAATTGGTGTTTCTCATTTTTYAGAGTCTCTKCTTTGTGAAAGATAGAACTTTGYGTAAAGTAATATGTATTTATCACTGGGAAGTAGYAGGTKCCATTAMAATAGTRTTCWATATATAKGRCATTATGTTCTTTTAYARCATTAGTCAATACATCTACTGATAATAGATGCACAKGCACAAGCATCGATCCRTAACCAACTTTGGAAACTCATTTATCACCATCTGCACAAAACATCTAAAAATAATAGGAAAWTTGTTGTAAGAAAGATGAATCTAATTTTATATTAGRTTTCAAGAAATAATATCTCTRAACARATTAAAATTGGATGAATCTAATTTTATATTAGATTTCAAGATTGTCACTTGGGTCTAAGGTTGGGAAGAATGATCATTATTGTCCTCACCCAGGTTTAAATCCTACTAGTGACATGTTGATTTCTTAATGAGTATATTGTTGCAATGGCCTTGAATCCTATGTTAACAGAGCCATACCATTCTTGTGGGTTCCTGGATGTTGATGTGACAATGACTTGAAAAATGTTTAACAGACTTTTTAGAAATAATCATGAAGAAGAATAATAAACATATATATTTGAATTCGTGAGTAGAAAGATGTTGAGCACATGAACACGTTTGGGGGAGGGGAGGGACTATTTGCACATAAATTTTAATAGTATTTTGTAGTTCACCCCCTTCCTTACGACAAGGGGTGACTTGAAGAATTCCTTGAATTTCCATTAATTGTGAGCAAGGGAATCATGGCAATCCAAAATTTATAAGTAACACATAAATTATATTTTCATGCTGAGAAAGCATGCAAAGTTGTCTTAACAAGATTCCAATCTCAAGAGTGCTATTATGTGAGATTATGCTTCATACACAACTAAAACTATTCACAAGCAAAATATAGCAAAAATATATCAATGCAACTAGAAGAGAAATGTACAACAAATGGTGATCCAATTAAGCATTGTGTGCCCAGAGAGAAGAGACATTAAAATGGTCTTAACTAATATATCAACTAACAAAATATTTGAGAGGATAAAGTGAAATGCAAGTAACTTATAGTGTTCATATGATTCCATGAAAGCACCACTAAAAAGTTGTTTCCATGTCAATGAATCAATCTTTAAAAGACAATGCTAGAAAGGGGGAATGCGTTTATCCTTAAAAGACAATAATTTCTTGCTTTGCAAATGCCCCATGATATGATCACAGGAAGTGCTAAAATCGATTTTGTATTGGAGTTTTCACACCATATTTTCAATGCTGATAGAGGCTCTTGACCAAATATTCCTCAAATCAGACATAATCAATCATTCACTTTAAAATATGGTATTTTATCAATTCAAAATCCTTTCTTTATATGCTCCTTTCTTCCATATTATTTATCCTTTTAAAATGGAAAAAATAACTCCAAGAATTGGTAAGGCCAATTTGATTAAAATGTCCTGAATTGACAACAACAGTGGCATAACAATAATCAACAATCATACAGTGGAAAACAGAAAAACCAATAAAAAAAATAATAGTTAATGCAATAATGATTGAATAAGAGAATTTAGCTGAACCCTTTTTAATTACTTGCCTGTAAATAGTAAGAAAACCACAGGGATAATATTTCCACAATTGCATTACATTTTGCTCTCTACAACAACACCAGGGTAACAATGGCATAGAAGATCATTGAAATAACATCAAATGACAGAGAAATAGAATATAAAAATAAAAATAGCATCAACTTGGCACAAGGGTTTAATAATTGACAATAACAATGGCATAGAAGATTGAAATAACATCAAGTGGAAGAGAAATAGAATATAAAAATAGCATCAACTGGAAGATAAATGGAATACTTTGGCATGAATAAAGGGGTAAAGCGCATAAGAGAAGCATGGAAATGGTTGTAATATTTTGTGGATGTAGTCAAAGATGCAACATACTAAGGATGACTGAAGGTCAGAACTTAAGAAACGGGATGCAACATGAAAAAAGCATAAAATGTTCCACGCGGATTTATCGCATTTGAAAGAACTTCAGTTGTGCGGCGCAGGCCAAAATGTTCCACGCGGATTTACCTTCAATCATGCGACACACCGCATATTTGAAAGAACTTCAGGTCGCACAAATTATCTTTATCGCGATTGAAAGAACTTCAATTGTGCGCAACATGGAACGGTTTTTGGCTTTAGCGGTTGCATTTCTCAATCTAGATGAACCGTGAGCAAGATAATACTGAGCTTGTTTCGAGCGTGTCTCATCTTTACACCCTTCCCCCCTCATAATACTGAGCTTGTTTCGAGCAAGATAAGAATATGGAGGCTTGATAAATGGAAGCTTTCCACCCTTCCCCATCCGAGAGTCGATTAGTTAGATTGTCGTGTTTTGTCGCTTCAAGTTTGTTTCATTCTCCTAATTTTAGCTTCTGATTTTTAAGATTCTTGACTTCAACACAGATGTATTACAAATCTGACTTCATCGAGTACCGAGAATGCATGCACCCACATCTGGATTCCAAAGTCCCACTGTGGTTCCCTCCATTGGAGAATCCAGTCATTTGGGTAACATTTCCCATTAGCATCCTGATTGACGATATTAAGTTTGAATAATTATTTATGCTTGCTTCCATATCTAATTAGCAAGAAACCAGAGTAAAAGTGGTCTTCAAATTTTATGATTGAAAACTGAAAGTTCAGTCACAGTTAAAACTTGAGGGTCATGCTTTGGGTTTCCCTTTCTGAAGTCATTAAGCTGCAATGTTGGTTAAATGAGGGCCATTGTGAAGTGTAATACAAAAGCAGTTCACTTTGCTGATTTCCTAGCGTAGTTTACTCTCAATTATATTAAGGCCTCAGTTTAACCTTTTATTTTTTTCTGCTGGAGTTACAATCCATTCATCACTAGGCAATGCTTACCACAAATTCCTGTTTGACCACATGTTCATGTCTGGCCGTTGTCTAAAGTTTGTAGCAAAGATTCTATTAAGAGATATGTAACTAGGTCATTTGTAAACAAAGAATCTTCAAAATAATGGTCTGATCTTTTTCCTTCTGGTATTCTTGTTCAACCCTTTTTCCGTTCATTTGGTGATTTTTATTTAACACGATGAGAGAATGTGCCAACAAAGAAATACATAAACATGACCTAGATATAGAATAGCATATCACAAAATGATTAATTAACTTAAGTATCCTGGAAAGACCTAACTTAAGTATTCCTTTTCTGCTTGTTCTTTTCAGGGCTAATAATCTTACCAAAAGTTTTCAAACATTTTTCTATTTTATTGCATATTCAAACTAGTACAGTGATTTATGTTATTTAAAAACTCGTCTGTAGGATCTTTTCAGATGTTCCAAGTGGCATTCTTATAGATGTCGATGGTGGATGCCTAGCATTGCAGAAGGTAAACTTCTCATGCTTTACCAGAACTCAAATGCATAATTATTTTTTACTCTAAAGACCGTCATCAGTGCATCTCACACATTATATATCTGTTATTTTCCTTATTTTTTGGTTGCCTGTTAAAATGGAATATGCAAGTATGGTGTATTTTTTTATCAAACTTTAGTAATTGTTAATCAATTATATGGCCAAAATTTTATATGTGATCGCTTGAAGTACATTACTGCAGCCGGCATTAAGAACAAACCCTTTCATGATTGAGCTCTTTGTTTTAAAAAAAATTAATATATACTGAAATATATGCTTTGCTTCATGTGAACTAGTGGGTCTTTGAGGTTAGATGTTTATAACAAATGCCTGAAAGAAAGGATCGTTGATGTGGACAACATGCTTTAACTGCTCAAGGATATAACGAAATCTCCTTTTATAAGTGAAAAATGCAAAGAGACTTTGTAACTGACAATGCATTGAAGAGAAGAATAGTGACATTCTATGGTTGGGAAACTTTAGGATCTCATAGTAAATTGTATTTACCCCAGAAGAATAATCTGCAGCTTTCACATGATTTGTTCTGTAGTGCATAAGTCTGTTTTTGTTCAAGCATTGTTGTTTTCTAAGGTTGCAAGGGGAATTTGTTGGATTGGCACTCTTTTGTGGTAGGATCTTGACTGAGACTATTGATGATCCTGGATGATTGTTCTAATTTTTGGTTTTCCAAGTTATGAACAGCAGTGCCATGTTGTGGCATCCTGGAACTATTGATACTATATGAAAATAACTAATCTATTATTCTAATCACTGCTCAGATGATGTTTCCATTGAATGTTAGGAAGGAATGTAATTATTCACCAGAGACAAGAGATGGTGGAATTGGTCATTGGGTGACCCAATGCAAGTCCATCAGCACAGACAAATGTGCTAACTGTATGCAAAACTTGTGTGCATTAAGCATGATTGAATCATAACACCACAACCAATTTTGGTGACTTGGTAAGAATATTACCAGGTGATAATGTTGGTTATGTCTTATGAACATAACTTCTTTGTAAAAGGCTTACACTTTGATAACTGGTTCATAATTAAACAACAATGGATCTGCAAACAGATAAGATCAAGATGTGTTTTCAAAACTCAAAATGGAAAACTGAAAAAAATATAAAAAAATCAGTGAAAATACATGCTAAGCCTGCATACAAACTTGATCTTGTAATTTTGCATAGCACAAGCTAATGAATGGAAGGGGTAAACATAAATCTTACGACGATTGTTGCCTCTGGGCCTAACAAGATCATCAAGCAAATGGGCAAGTCTAGAAAATGTAACTAATGGGTTCACTTGCTTGCCTCCATTTCATATGAATGCATGTAAAGTCCTGTCTAATAGAACCTAGAATTTCATGATATAAATGATATATTGAATAATATACACAGCATAAATAACATATTGAATAATCATACGATAATGAACATGCCATAATAACGAACAAAAATACCTGTCAAGTGATTTTTTTCCCAACTCTGTTTGTCCAAACTGAAGCTGAAACTGTGCCCAAGCTGCTCTGCCAAACTCTGCCCAAAACTGAATCTTTCCTCCCAAGCACCTAGGAACAGAGCCTATCCGGCTCCCTAGCTCCAAGATTCCTGACCCCTGAGCCCAAAACTCCCAACAACAGATGCTCCCCTATAACAGTCCACCAAATTCCTCAAGCCAAAAACCAGAAATACAGTTTTCCAATCTCTCCCCCTGAAAATGCTCCAATACAGTCTCCTAATATCAAAATAATTCTCCCTGCCCCAAAATCCCAAAAGGTTCCCCTCTCGAATGTTTTTTCCCCCTCATATCCCCCCGTCCATTCACCGCCTCTCCCCTTTCATTAAGACTCACCCACCCCCCCCNCCACGTTATCCCTCCATTCAATGCCAACCACCTTATCCCCTTCTCCTTAATGGTTCCATCCTTCAATATGTTAAGTTTTCTTTTAATAAATTAAAATTTATTAAACTTTAATTCATTACCCAAATATTTAATGAGTTAATTAATTAATTAATCAATTAATTAATATACATTAAACAATAATTAATTAATTAATATACATTAGGACAATTAATTATTTAATTAATTAAACTTAATAAACCTTAAACAAATATTTAACTTTGACAATTAGTTATTTAACTAGGGTTGTTACATACACCCACCCTTCAGGAAACTTCGTCCCGAAGTTCAAAGTATTTTATAATACAAGGGAAACGACACACGATTCACACATTCATAACAAATAACCGACATTATTAGTAAGTAAGCCAAGAAAACTCATACATACTAGTGTACATGTGCAAGAAATGTATGTGTAGCTAGTACATACAAGTCTCGTGCATGTACTAATAACAATAACTTTAATCTCCATAGTAATTTTTGTATGCATCCAATCCATTCAACAAGACTATTCATTTTTTTTAAAAACACAATAACCCAATCAAATGTTTGTGAATTCCCTTAATTAAAATACTCTAGCTCAACAATTTTATTTAGACAATTGTAGTTTAAATAAGTAATTATGAATATACATATATACACATTTTCTTTTGAGAAGGAAAAACAATAAATTCCACCATAAGACAAATCTCCATACACTCTCAACTATTTCTACTCATCCTTCCTCCCTAACTTACTTCCATCTTCATTCCTATCCTTCCTCTTTTGAACTATCTTGGAGCGTCAACTATATTGACCTAACTCCAAAAAGAACCCGTAAGCGGAAGTGTCACTATCATGACCAAGCTTCTCCAACAGGCAACTGACAGTCATCATCACACATCTAGGGGAGCATGAGCTAACACCGTCCTCCCATGACTCCAGGTTTCAGAGGATACACGGTGGGAAATACCTCCACCCCTCCTAACAGGACTACGGTCCACACCCTGTAATGGAATATACAGTAGCACCGTGTTGCTAGGAATTTTGTCATCATTTATTCAGTTTTGGACAGTCTCACCACCTGGAATCCTGCACTGGTCCACATATCATAGCAATGCATCCAAACCAATATAATTTCACATACAAAGATTCATACCATATTGTTTCTCAGTCAGTGGTCATGACATCCACTTTCATTATCATTATCCCTCGGCTATTTCATAGCCCAATGACCTACAGATTAGTTTGTAACACAAAATCATACGCATCTATGCATTATTATCATGTAATTGCATACAAATATAATCTCAATTCGGTATCCTCGTACCAACAACTTTAACATCAAATTTTTCAAGTTAGAAATAGATCTCATAATATCTCATAATTCAATTAACGTTACCCATTCATAGAATTATCATTTACATAATAGATTGCATAATATCCAACATCATTCAATAGCATTTAAATTTTCATAGGATTCTCATTCACACAATATATTGCTTCATATCCATCATCATCAATAACATTTAAACATTCATAGAATTTACATCCACATAGTAGATCACATCATATCCATCATCATCAATAACATTTAAACATTCATAGAATTTACATTCACATAGTAGATCGCATCATATCCATCATCATCAATTACATTTAAACATTCATAAAATTTACATTCTCACAATATATCGCATCATATCCATCATTATTCAAATACATTTAAACATTCATAAAGGTTCATACGTCTTAAAAGTTCAAGTGTATTATTTAATAGTTTCACTGTGAATAGAACATAAAGGTGTTTAGGCCTTAGGTAATCCTAGTTGTCTAAGTCAAAAGGTGGTGTTACATATACCCAACATTCGAGAAACATATTCTCGAGGTGGTCAAAAAAAGTGAGGGATAATCTTGCCGTAGTGTCTTGGCATCCTCCCAAGTAGCAGATCCTGGACTATATTTGTCCCACTGGACCTTAACTTGGTCTACCAGATGGTTCCTGAGTTGTCGGACTCTACGGTCCAATATGCGTAACAGTTCTACTGTGAGGGTTCCCACGTCCGATAATTTCAATTCCTTCCAATTTAGTTTATGTAGTTCATCAACAAAATAATGACGTAGAATAGATACATGAAAAACATTATGAGTTTTATGCAAGTGGGGTGGTAGTACGAGACGATAGGCAACGGGTCCAATTTTCTCTTGGATTCTGAACGGTGCTATAAATAGAGGTGACAACTTTGTCCCCTTCCTGAACTGCATGGTACTCTTATTAGGCCTGATACGAATGAAAACCTGATCTCCCACTTTATAACTTCGATCAGTCCTGTGTGCATCTGCATAACTTTTCTGTCTATCTTGCGCTTCCTTTAGTCTCTGCCTAATCTGAATCACCTATTCCTCCATTTCTTGAATCAATTCTGGCCCAACTATTACTCGGTCTTCTAATGTTTCCCAACTCAATGATGTTCTACATGGCCTTCCATATAGAGCTTCATAGGGTGGCACTCCGATGGAGCTATGAAAATTGTTATTGTAGGCGAACTCCACCAAAGGTAGGTACTTCTCCCAATGGGTTTGATTATCCATGACATACATCCTAAGAATGTCTTCCATGACTTGATTTACTCTCTTGGTTTTCCCATCTGTTTCAGGATGATAAGTTGTGCTTAATTTCAACTGAGTCCCCAACGCTGACTGCAAACTTGTCCAAAATCTAGAAGTGAATCTGGAGTCCCTATCTAAAATTATCTTCTTAGGTATCCCGTGCAAATAGATGACCTCACTTACAAACACATGTGCCACATCAGTGACATCGTAAGTGTCTCTAACCAGAATAAAATGAGCACTCTTGTTTAACTTATCAACTATCACAAGAATGGCATTGTGTCTATGAGATGTGAGTGGCAACCCCACAACAAAATCCATAGAAATGATTTCCCACTTGGACATAGGAACATCATGTGGTTGTAGGAGGCTTGTCGGGTGATGGTGGTCGGCTTTCACTTCTTGACACTCTAGGCACTTGGTGATGAAATGGACTACATCGTGCTTCATTCCTACCCAGAAGAAGAGCTTACTCATGTCTGCGTACATTTTCTTTACACCTGGATGTGCACAATAAAGTGCTCTATGGGCTTCCTTCAGTATGATGCTTCGAATATCCCCATCTTCAGGGATGTACATCCTTCCTTGATATCTCAATAGTTCGTATGCTTCCAAACTATATCCTTCATACTTTGGATCTAATTGCCTCCCACTCTGGAGGTTTGAGGTAACCTTTAAATACCAACTGTCTCCAAGGAGTTGCATCAATACACGTTCCCTCAGATTGACTTTTAAGGGTACCAAGGAGAAGACACGTGGCCTCCTACTCAAGGCATCAGTGACCACATTCTCTTTTCCTTTGATATATGAAATACCAAAATCATACTCACTCATGAACTCACTCCATCGTCTTTGCCTAGCATTCAGATTCTTTTGAGTGAAGAGATGTTTTAAACTTTGATGGTCTATTTTGAGCTCAAAGTTTCGCCCTACTAGATAGTGCCTCCAAAGTTTCAAAGCTAGCATTACAACTGCCAACTCTAAATCATGAGTAGCGTAAAGATCTTCGTGTTTCTTCAACTTCCTTGATGCATAAGCTATCACTCCTCCATTCTACATTAGCACAGCCCCCAACCCTTGCTTCGAGGCATCCATGCAGACTGTGAAGTCCTTTTCCATATCTGGCACTCGTAGAATTGGTGCACTAGTTAGTAACCTTTTAAGCTCGATGAATGCACTATCACATTCTTATGTCTATTCATACCTGACCCCTTTGCGCTGCAAAGTGGTGATGGGTTTCACTATTTTAGAGAACCCTTCTGATGCAGGAGCATCCGCAATACATCATACGAACCAGCGCGAGGAGAAAGAGATTGTACAGCTGGACAACCAGCAAACCTTTTTGATTTTGAATCTCACCTTAGTATTGTTGCGCCGCCGTTTACTAAAGGCATTTAAAGCCAGGCGCACTTGTATTATGTTACAGATAGGAAGGCATTTAATACCATTAAGGCTAGTAGATAGAAAGTAGCTGTAGATTAGACGGTCACCTTTCAAGAGGGGAAACAGAGTATAGACACCCTCCCTGGTATCATTGTATCATTCTCATTTATTCATACAGGAGCAAGGGAGAACAGAACAGAGAGTCTGTGAAGAACCTCCATGTACAGCCATTGAATTAATAGGAAGATCTTTTAGTTCAATCCCATGGATGTGTTTGATCTCTGTGTACTGTTGATATTGTGCCTTTGTATGTTTGCTTCTTTCTATGCTTATCTTTTATATGCTGCATATGTAATTGCGTATCAGGTTCGAAACCAGAGAGAGTGAAGGAATGGGTTTCCATTGTTTCTCTGTTTAGGCCAGGAGATTCCTGCATAAGAGGCAGTCGAATTCCTCCGCATAGAGTGCGTCGAGGAGGCTAAATAGTTGAACTTTCATTCTCATTTCGTTTAGAGTTGGGTTTGAGGTATTCGAGCCGTGCAGGTGAGTGCAGGTCAAATTTGAGTCTCAGTAGCAAGTCTGAGAGAAGGAGAGTGGGAGCCGTTGCGAGCGTGAGCACACCAAACCCAGAAGACTTCAATACTTCTGGAAGTGATTGAAGATCGAGCACAGGGAGTAGGTTCGAGAATTTCTTGAAGGAGTTCGAGTTAGAGAAAGCTCAGGAGGGATAGCTCCTTTCGTTCGCTGGAGAAATCGACCCAGTTGAAGTCGCACAGGATGAAGGTGGCGGAGCAGAGATCTCTTCATAGAGGAAGAGAATCGACGAATTGAATCGCCGTGCATGCTCGCGAAGTCCCGAGGATCGTTGGATCTGGGAGAAGGAGCGAGGAGTTTAACCTCAAGCGCAAGTAGGGCCATTGGCCATCGGGTGTCGGAAAGTCGGGGTTGGCGAGTGCTAAAAATTCCATGCACGTTGAAATCGCGAAGTGCGATCCCCCGATTTGAGCTGAGCCGTCGATCACTGGAGGGACAGGTGGCACAAATCCGAAAACATCGGAGTTTCGGCATTCGGGGTTTCCAGCAGCAGGAGACTTGGAGTCGCGGACCCGCGAGCCGCGAAATCCCGACGTGACGTGGCAGTGTGGGACCCGGAAGTTAGTGGGAGACACGTGGAAGCATATCGGCACATCGGTGTTCGGGGTTTCGAAGGGTAAGTATCTCACTGCCTTTCATCCGCCGATTCCCCGATAGGAAAATCCCCGAGACCGAGAGCGTTGACTATTGACCATTCGGAGTTCGGGTTTCGGAGGTTGGAGATGTTAGTGAATTGTGCTCGCATGAATCGCGAACCCCCGAGCCGCAATATCCCGATTTCCGAAGGGGTTGCTGTGGGTGACTCGTGACTCCCTAGGGAGTTGAAGAGTGTTGACTCTTCGGACCCGTGAGGAACAGAAGGTCCTGGTGGAGCGACCGCCTGCTGAGAGAGCGGGGTTGCGTCAGAGTGGTATTAGAGCTTAGGCTGTGAAGCTCTCTTTGTTCAGGAAGCAGAGGGAAGGAGGTACATAAATGCCACCCAGAAGAGAGAGGAAGTCACCTGATCGTGAGGACAGGGATGTCCGGAGGAGAGGTAGGCAGCCAGGGAATCTAGCAGGTCACCCAGAGATGGAACGCCAAATTCGAGATCTCAGGGCGAGACTCGAGGATATGGAGGCCACTCAACGGCGAGGAGCCGACGCCGGAGAGTTCAGCGATCCCGAGGTGGAAGAGGAAGCTGGACATGCTGAAGAAGAAGTCACAACAGAAGATGCTACAACAGAGAGGTTGATAAAATCCATTTCGAGGATGAGCTCGAAGACGAAGATGGACATCCCGACTTATGAGGGAAGTCTGAATGCGGAAGAATTGTTGGATTGGATCCGAGCATTGGACACCTACTTCGATTATGAAGACATCGAAGAGGATAAGAAAATAAGACATGCTGTCACCAAGCTAAAGGGACATGCAGCCTTATGGTGGGACGAGCTGCAGGCAGACAGACGTTCCAAGGGCAAACAGAAAATCAAAAGCTGGGATCGGATGATCGCCAAGATGAAGGCGAAGTTCATTCCGAGGGACTACCATATCACTATGTTCAGGCGCCTGCAGAACCTGAGACAGAAGTTGATGACGGTGAAGGAGTACACCGAGGAATTCTACAGACTCAACATTCGAGCTGGTCATCGGGAAAGTGATGACGAAAAAGTAGCGAGATATCTGAATGGCCTCAGGTATGATATTCAAGACGAACTGAGCATGCTGACCATCCGCATAGTTGAGGATGTGTATCAGATGGCTCTGAAGGCCGAAGAAAAGCTGAGCTGCAAGCAAGGTCAGCGAGGCCGAGGCAGAAGCCAACCTAGAGGAAAAACTGTTGTTCAAGAGCGAACACAGAATCCCCAGGAGGATTGGAAGAGACCTCAGGGTAGAGCTGAGAGAGGCGGAACCTCACAGCAGAGACAGCAAATTGCTGAGTCGAGGAGGCAGCAAGAGGATCAGCAGGGAGGATATGCTGACGCAAATACATTTCCTCGTACCCGAGGTAGAGGAAGAGGTAGAGGAGGAGGTATCACATGTTTCACATGTGGTAAAGACGGACACAAAGCTGTGGACTGTCCAGAAAGGAAAGTGGACGGAGGAAAATCTCACGTTGCTGAGGCACAGAGGCGTGATGCAGACACAGAAGATGCGGACAGCGGAAGGTCGCTGGGAATGCATAAAGTTCTTTTGACACCCGAGAAGGAGGTGGACAGCTCAGTGCAGAGAAGAAGACTGTTCAGAACAGCTTGCACAGCTAAGGACAGGAAATGCAAGGTCATCATCGACAGCGGGAGCACTGACAATCTCGTTGCAGCTGAGATGATCGAAAAGCTGGAGCTGACGACAACTAAGCACCCGAGTCCATATAAGGTATCGTGGCTACAGAAAGGACACCGGGTAAGTGTCACTAAACAGTGCTTAGTCAAATTTAAAATTGGGAATTATCATGACGAGATCTTGTGTGACGTCATTCCCATGGACGTATGCCACATACTGTTGGGGAGACCATGGCAGTATGATAGAAATGTTGTTCATGATGGGAGGATGAACACATACACCTTGGAGAAGGATGGGAGACTCCATAAGTTGCTTCCGATAAAGGATAAGTATCAAGAAGTAAAACCGGAGGCAAATAACCAAATACTTCTCATGAGTGGGAAAGAGCTTCTCACAGAGCTGGAGAAGGGTGAAGATCCACAGTTCCTTGTTGTCAGGAAACCGAGAGTTGTCTTGACAAGCACGAGGGTGGATGACTTGCCAGAGGAGATACAACAACTACTGGGAGAGTTCGCTGATATCATCATGGACGAACTACCTCGTTCGTTGCCACCGATAAGGAGTGTGAGTCATCATATTGACCTCATACCCGGAGCAAGCCTACCAAACAAGGCCGCGTATAGATTGACACCTCAGGAGAATGAGGAAGTCAAAAGGAAGGTTCAGGATCTGCAGGATAAGGGGCTGGTGAGAGAGAGTCTGAGTCCATGTGCCGTTCCAACGGTACTGAGCCCAAAGAAGGATGGAGGCTGGAGAATTTGTACAGACTCCAGGGCGATCAATAAGATCACCATCAGGTACAGGTTTCCATTTCCAAGAATGGACGACTTGATGGACTGCCTCAGTGGGGCGAATTACTTCTCCAAAATTGATCTCAAGAGCGGATATCATTAGATTCGGATGAGAGAGGGAGATGAGTGGAAGACAACATTCAAGACAAACGAGGGTTTGTACGAATGGCTGGTCATGCCGTTTGGCTTGACAAATGCACCCAGCACTTTTATGAGGCTGATGAATGAAGTCCTGCATGAATTCATTGGCAAATTTGTGGTGGTGTACCTGGACGATATACTGATTTACAGTAAAACCAGGGAAGAACATATGAGGCATTTGGCCATTGTGATGAGAAGACTGCAGCGAGAGAAGCTGCTGATAAATTTGAAGAAATGCTCATTCATGCAGACCGAACTCATATATCTGGGTTTTGTGATCTCGGCAAATAAGTTAAAGATGGATCCTGAGAAGGTAGAGGTGATCAGGAATTGGCCATCGCCGAAAAACGTCTTTGAGGTACGGAGCTTTCACGGTTTGGAAAGCTTCTACAGGAAGTTCATCAGGAACTTTAGTGAAATCAATGTCGCGATGATGGATACTGTGAAGAAGCGGCATAAAATTTTTCAGTGGACAGCCGAGGCTGAGAGAAGCTTCAATCTGGTGAAGAGAAAGATCACCGAGCAGCCAGTATTGGTGTTGTCGGATTTTCGAAAGACCTTCCAGGTGAAGTGTGATGCCAACGGTTATGCTGTCGGAGGAGTGCTGAGTCAGGATGACAGACCTGTGGCATACTACAGCGAGAAGCTGGATGATGTGAAGATAAAGTACTCCACATATGATAAAGAATTCTATGCCATTATCCAGGCATTGAAAAAGTGGAGGCACTATCTGATACCCAAAGAATTCGTGCTATACAGTGATAATCATGTACTGCAATTCGTGAGTCAGCAGGAGAAGCTGAACCAGAAGCATGCGAAGTGGGTAGAGTATATGCAGAATTTCACATTCGTGATCAAGCATATTTCGGGGACTGTGAACAAGGTAGCTGACGCCTTAAGTCGAAAATGTTTGGTGCTGCAGGAGTTCAGGGTCAAAACCTTAGGTTTTGAAAATTTAAAGGATATGTATGCAGGGGACGCAGATTTTGGCGAAGCATACGAGGCAGCCGAGAACCCGGTTCTCAGAGACAGGAGTCCGTGGATTGACTACCTGATACAGGATGGATTGTTGTTCAAAGGCAATCAATTGTGCATCCCAGATTGCTCTATGAGAGAGAATTTGGTAAAGGAGAAGCACAGCGGAGGCCTAGCAGGTCATTTCGGGCATGACAAAACATTCGCCAAGCTGAGCGAATCGTATTTTTGGCCAGGTATGCGCGCAGATGTAAAGAGGTTTGTTGACAGGTGCCGTATATGTCAACATGCAAAGGGGCGAAAGCAGAACACAGGGTTCTATCAGCTGTTGCCTATACCCGAGAGGCCATGGGAAGCCATTAGTATGGATTTTGTATTAGGTTTGCCGAGGACACAGCGAGGAGTGGATTCTATCTTTGTGGTGGTAGATCGATTCTCGAAGATGGCACATTTTATTCCGTGTCATAAGGAAAGTGATGCCACACACATCACAAATTTGTTTTTCAAAGAAATCGTGCGATTGCATGGATTGTCGAGAAGCATAGTCTCGGACAGGGATACGATGTTCATAGGTCATTTTTGGAGGACGCTATGGAAGAAGCTGGGGACTGACTTAGCTTTCAGTTCTGCATACCATCCGCAGATAGATGGGCAGACAAAAGTGGTCAACAGAAGCTTGGGAGATCTGTTGAGGAGCCTGGTGACGGAGCATCACAGCAGCTGGGATCAGATCCTACCGCAGGCAGAATTCGCGTACAACGATTCAGTGAACCGAAGTACAGGCAGGAGCCCATTTCAGATTTTATATGGGACGCAGCCGAGAGGAGTGTCTGAGCTCAGGGAGCCAGAACAGACTGAGACTAGCAGCGCAAGGGCTGAAGAATTCGCTGAGGCAATGCAAGAACTTCACGCAGAGGTGAAGCAGCGGTTGCAGAAATCCAATCAAGAATACAAGTGCAGAGCCGACCAGAGGAAGAGACAACTTCAGTTTGAAGTTGGAGATATGGTTCTGGCACACTTGAGGAAGGAGAGGTTCCCGAGGGGAACATATAACAAGCTCAAGATGAAGAAGATCGGGCCATGCAGAGTCCTGAAGAAATTCGGCGAGAATGCATATGAACTTGAGTTGCCAAAGGGCATTGGGATATCTCCGATATTCAACATTTCGGATTTATACCCCTACAGGGCTGAAGAGAAAAGCACTGGAACTGAGGAACCAGTGATCCAGTGGCAAAAACAACTCCCAGTTGCACAGAAGCCTGAAATGGAGTGCATACTGGATAAGCAAGCAAGTAAGAAGACCAGGAGGAAGCAGTATTTTGAGTACCTGGTGAAATGGAAGAATCACCCAGTGGAGGATGCCAGTTGGGAAACAGATGCAGTCATACAAAAGCATGGGAAAACTATACAGGAACTCATGAGCAGGAGCCCATGAAATATTTTGAGCCGAGGAGTATGATGCAGGAGCATCCGCAATACATCATACGAACCAGCGCGAGGAGAAAGAGATTGTACAGCTGGACAACCAGCGAACCTTTTTTATTTTGAATCTCACCTTAGTATTGTTGCGCCGCCGTTTACTAAAGGCATTTAAAGCCAGGCGCATTTGTATTATGTTACAGATAGGAAGGAATTTAATACCATTAAGGCTGGTAGATAGAAAGTAGCTGTAGATTAGACGGTCACCTTTCAAGAGGGAAAACAGAGTATAGACACCCTCCCTGGTATCATTGTATCATTCTCATTTATTCATACAGGAGCAAGGGAGAACAGAACAGAGAGTCTGTGAAGAACCTCCATGTACAGCCATTGAATTAATAGGAAGAGCTTTTAGTTCAATCCCATGGATGTGTTTGATCTCTGTGTACTGTTGATATTGTGCCTTTGTATGTTTGCTTCTTTCTATGCTTATCTTTTATATGCTGCATATGTAATTGCGTATCAGGTTCGAAACCAGAGAGAGTGAAAGAATGGGTTTCCATTGTTTCTTTGTTTAGGCCAGGAGATTCCTGCATAAGAGGCAGTCGAATTCCTCCGCATAGAGTGCGTTGAGGAGGCTAAACAGTTGAACTTTCATTCTCATTTCGTTTAGAGTTGGGTTTGAGGTATTCGAGCCGTGCAGGTGAGTGCAGGTCAAATTTGAGTCTCAGTAGCAAGTCTGAGAGAAGGAGAGTGGGAGCCATTGCGAGCGTGAGCACACCGAACCCAGAAGACTTCAACACTTCTAGAAGTGATTGAAGATCGAGCACAGGGAGCAGGTTCGAGAATTTCTTGAAGGAGTTCGAGTTAGAGAAAGCTCAGGAGGGATAGCTCCTTTCGTTCGCTGGAGAAATCGACCCAGTTGAAGTCGCACAGGATGAAGGTGGCGGAGCAGAGATCTCTTCATAGAGGAAGAGAATCGACGAATTGAATCGCCGTGCATGCTCGTGAAGTCCCGAGGATCTTTGGATCTGGGAGAAGGAGCGAGGAGTTTAACCTCAAGCGCAAGTAGGGCCATTGGTAATCGGGTGTCGGAAAGTCGGGGTTGGCGAGTGCTAAAAATTCCATGCACGTTGAAATCGCGAAGTGCGATCCCCCGATTTGAGATGAGCCGTCGATCACTGGAGGGACAGGTGGCACAAATCCGAAAACATCGGAGTTTCGGCATTCGGGGTTTCCAGCAGCAGGAGACTTGGAGTCGCGGACCCACGAGCCGCGAAATCCCGACGTGACGTGGCAGTGTGGGACCCGGAAGTTAGGGGGAGACACGTGGAAGCATATCGGCACATCGGTGTTCGGGGTTTCGAAGGGTAAGTATCTCACTGCCTTTCATCCGCCGATTCCCCGATAGGAAAATCCCCAAGACCGAGAGCATTGACTATTGACCATTCGGAGTTCGGGTTTCGGAGGTTTGAACTGTTAGTGAATTGTGCTCGCATGAATCGCGAACCCCCGAGCCACGATATCCCGATTTCCGAAGGGGTTGCTGTGGGTGACTCGTGACTCCCTAGGGAGTTGAAGAGTGTTGACTCTTCGGGCCCGTGAGGAACAGAAGGTCCTGGTGGAGCGACCGCCTGCTGAGAGAGCGGGGTTGCATCACCTTCCACAAATCTCCAATAGTAACCTGCTAGCCCCATGAAGCTTCTTACCTCATGAGCATTTTTCAGCATTGGCCATTCCATAATGGCCTTTACCTTTTCTGGGTCCACAGAGATTCCTTCACCGGAAATAATATGACCTAAACAGTGGATTTCTTTCTATAAGAAGGAACACTTCGACAACTTCCCATACAATTTGTTCTCTCTAAGGCAAGACAACACCACTCGCAAGTGTTCCTCATGTTCTCTTTCATTCTTGGAATAGATGAGGATATCATCTAGAAAGACTTATACAAAGCGGTCTAGGTATTTCCAGAATACACCATTCATGAGGCTCATGAATACTACTAGCACATTGGTCAATCTGAAAGGTACTACAATGAACTCGTAATGCCCAAACCAATTTCGAAAGGTAGTTTTAGGAATATCACCTTCCTTAATCCTTAACTGGTGATACCCTGATCGCAAATTAATCTTTGAGAATACCGTTGATCCTTTCATTTGATCAAAGAGATCATCTATCTGTGGCATTGGGTACCTATTTTTCACTGTAGCACAGTTCAAGTCTCTATAATCTATACACAGTCATAAGGAACCATCCTTCTTCTTTACAAAAATTACTGGTGCACCCCAACATGAGACACTGGGCCTTATTAGCCCTAAGTCTAGTAACTCTTTCAACTGCATTTGAAACTCACAAAGTTCTGACGCTGTCATTCGATACAGAGGATTGGAAATTGGTTCTGCACCAGGTTTTATCTCAATAGTAAAATCAAACTCCCTCTCAGGAGGTAACCTTGGTAACTCGTTCAGAAAAACATCCTTAAATTCTGAAAATACCAGGTACTGATCCAAGGAGGGTCCTTTCCTTTCATTCACTGCTTCAACGACATAAAGTCGACACCCTTGCCTCATACACCGTTTAACCTTCATAGTTGAGATAAAGTGTAGAGACACCTTTCTCCATACACCATGGATCTCTACTGGCCTTCCTTCGTCGTCAACACAAAGCACCCTTTTTGCGAAACAATCTACCATAACTCGATAGGCTTCTAACCAATCCATTCCAATGATTAGGTCATACGCCCCAAGAGTAGTGACGTATACCTTCAAACTGGTAGTACACACTCCTAGGTCTACTATACAATTATCAATGCTAGGTCCTACCACTTGTTTTTCCCCCGAAGCCATCTCAACTTGTCTAAATTCATTGTGCTCGTAGGATGGCAACCCACTCTTTTCTAATGCAGATGGTGAAATGAAATTATCTGTAGCACTAGAATCAAATGAAATCTTAACATTGATATGATTTAGCATACCTGATGACTCCACCACCGTGGATTGATGTTCTACCTGGTGATTATTAACCGCTGCGTAAATCTGGTGGCTGCCACTTGCTCTTCCCATCAGGGCATTTCCTTCTTTATGCACAAATCCTGATTGTAACTCTGGGCAGTCACGCTGGTAATGGGGTCCTCCACATCCCCAACATGTAACATGAGATTGAACCTGCGCACTTCTTTGTGACTGCCTCTAAAATGAGTTCCTTCCCCTGGAACCCTTGCCCCTACTAGCTGCTCCCTGAGAAGGTCATGGACCTGCCTGTATCATTGGTGATGAACGAGATGTTGCACTCTCTTCCATTGAAATACCTGTGGTGACTATCCTTGGTGCGACTCTATTACCATATGGAGGTGGCCTTGAGCCCCCTCCCCTGGAAAATGTCCTAAGGGCCTTCCCCACGAATCCAGGACGATGCGGAAAGGTCGATCTCATACCTCCATTTAAGTTCATGTGTTCCTCTGCATAACGTGCATTTTCGACTGCTTCCGCTACTGAAGACAGTTTCCACATCCGCACCATGGCCCTTATCTTAGGGTTTAACCCATAGACAAAGCGTGCTTCCTGTCGTTGGACATTATCCATGTATGAAACATATTTGACCAATTCCATAAACCTGATCTCGTATTCTTCTACGGTCTTGTTTCCCTGTACTAGAGCATGAAATGCTCCCACCTATTGTTCCTCAAAGTAAGCTGGTAGATATTTTCTGCGGAACCTTTCCTCAAAAAGTTCCCAAGAGACGGTGTCTGGGGTAAGGTGCAACTGCCTCTCTAGGTTTCCCCACCAGTTTAGGGCATTGTCCCTTAACTGAAATATTTCTATTTTCGCCTTTGATGTGGAAGCATAGTCTCTTAAGGCAAAACACCTTGTCATGCCTTCCAACCATGCCTCTGCATGTTCACTGGCATGATCCCCGACAAACTCTGGGAGTTTGATCTTCTACAGTTCTCTAGTAATGTCTTCAGGTGGAGTTCCTCCCCCTGAATCCCTCGATGCTTTAGGATTACCCATTCCAAATGGTGGGGGCTCCACTTCGATCCTTGCTGGTTGACGCCCCTTTAAAGTCTCATTTATGGCCTCCAAAGAGCGTTGAATGAGAGCTAATTCAGGCGATGGTGGTGGTGGCGCTGGCGGTCCCTACGAAAATTCCCCTCTGCCTCAATTTCCTCAAGTCCTGACCATCCTGTATAATTGAATCTGCATCGACCAAAAGTTTGTCAGGGTGAGTCTAGGGCAGTTCCCATTTGCGCAACTTAAACTTGAAAATAGGGTTAGACGTAATTTTTTTTTTACTTCTCTGTAAACAGACGTTACTCTCTTTAGGGGAAGTGGCTAGGTCAGGGTCGAAATCCTCTAAGATCGATGTCTTCGCCTAAGAAAACTACTGACCCTCTCGCCTGGTAGCTATGCTAGCATTGTACCACACTCGTTGATTCCTCTAACTTACTTTCCTAGTGCGTATGAAGCCCCCTCCCGCTTATCCTAGTCTAAATATTTAAAACTTTCTTTAAAACTAGGTAAGGTGATCTTGAATATAATTTTGATTAATTATTAAAAACCTACTAACCTAGACTAAACTTTAACCTAAGTTTCAATAGTCTTAAGCCACATATCTAATCCAATCCAAAATTTAATATTATTATTAGTGTTCTAATCATGTACATATTTAAAATTTAATCACTTAATTAATTACTCATATTATTAACCACCTATTAACATTAATTAATACTAGGTCCCTTACTTTAATCCATCACTTAATTATGTGAAATAATTCAATTTAAAATTCCAAACCCATTGAAAACCAATACATTTTCAAATTAATTAAATTTGAAACAATTAAGTTTTTATTTTTATTTTTTTAATTTAAAAAAAAAAAAAAAAAATTGACACAATTGGGCTTTAAAATATAAAAATTGAAATAATTTAACATATTTAAATAATTAAAAAAAAATATTTAATTTAAAAATTAAAATAAATTAAAATAATTATTTAAATTAAAGCAATAAATAAAAAAAAAAGAATTTAAATTTTGAAATGGGCATTGTGGGTCCTCGCATGAGGTCCACATGCCCCTTTTTCCCTCTACACTCCCAAAACCCTACACACCCCCACCCCAAACCCTAAACGCATCCTTAAGCTATTGCGGTCGACCTCTTTCATTTTTTTTTTTTTTCATCCTCTCAGCAAAGGGAAGGCGTAGACTGCGTGGGCTTGGCTGCACAGTCCTCTAGTTTTGAAACTACACCGAGCTCCTTCTTGTGGGCAAGGTGCCATGAACAAGCCCTCGTGGGCTCCTCCTCATGGCTTGGCGTGTGGTCTTGGCCACTGGGCTTTAGTGCTTGGTCTCATGGGATTTGCTATCCTCCTAGTTCCTCATCCTCCTCCTCTGTGGCCTTGTGTGCACTCGATAACTCGTTGCTTGGGATATGTGTGTTTTTTTCTTTTTTTACATGCACTTTGGTGCTTAGTCTTGAGCATTGACTTGTTGTTGTGTTGTGTTGGGTTTTTGGTATAGCCCTCAGGTGCTTGTCATGGGTAACTGGAGATTGGGCTTGTGGACCTAATCTCTAGTGGAAAATGAATGGCTCAACTTTAAGTCCCTGCCCTATACATAGTCACTTGAAATAAGTTTAAATGTGTTATGTACATAATACCTTGAATTTTTCATGATTTGTTGTTCAATTGACTCTGTTGTTTTATATGTTATTTATGGTATAGTGAATTGCATAGGCATGTGGACAAAATTCGATCAGATAGGAAAACACAGTCACATGTTCATGTTCCTTCTTTGCAATTAGTACAAATGTTGGTGAAGCTTATCGAAATATCAGGCATGCCTGGTGATAATTTAATAAACCAGATTAGGGTTGTCCAGGGTGGTTGTCCATGTGTGGGGTGATCTGGATAGCTCGACCCCTCCAAGACCATAGCTCAGTGCTGAGGTCTCATATTCGATTCTGGTGGAGACCCATAATTTGATAGAGGATGAGAAGGCCTAGTCTCTCCATTTGTATGTTTTTCACTGCATGCATAGTACGTGGAAGGTAGAAGTTTACCAGACTCATCGAATACATGAATGATATGGGCCAGTGCAGATACGCAATTGCAAGTTTGATATTCTATCGTGTAGGACAACAATTGCCTTAGATATTTCCATTGATAGTATATACAGGTTCAAAATTATGCATTAATAAAAGAGGTAGGGTTTGAAGATTACTCATTTTCATCTGTGCAAGGTTTTTTAGCGGTTGATGTGGAGATTGGGCCTGCACTCCACTATTTTCCCCTCTTTGGCGGCTCGGTGCATTGTGCGCAGTCTCGCGAGCTTGGCACTTGGATTTAGTGCTAACTTGTGATGCATGTAGTTTCTAACCAGTGCGTTGATGCATTCTTTGGTCCCTTGTGGGCTGTAACTTGCATCGTGTATGAGTGTTGTCATTTCTTTGGCTCGGGAATTACTTTGGACACTAATTAATCCTAGGGAATCATGAATTGGTGCTCGCCCTTGGGGCTTTGTCTCTTTGATTATGTAATTGTTTTGTATTATTTGTATTAATTCCATATTTCATATTCTTTTGTTCAAGGGAAGAATTGATATATATAATTTTTTTTTTGTTTTATTACTTTTTTGTTTAGTTTGAAACAAATGTTAAAATTCATTTAACACTTGTTTCAATATGCCTAATATTATATCATTTTCATTTCCAATGGGTATATTGTTTATATATATATATAGGTATGTATATATAAATAAAAATAATTGTGTGCTTGGCTTGCAAGTTAGGTGGAGTTGGAGTTGGAGCTTGGCTCTCAGGCCCAAATTTATAGGTATGTATATATAAATAAAAATAATTGTGTGCTTGGCTTGCAAGTTAGGTGGAGCTGGAGTTGGAGCTTGGCTCTCAGGCCCATATTTACAAGTTTTCCTTAAATATATTATTTATACCTCTAGTTATTTATGTTTATATCACCCCTTTCAAGGGTTTTACCTACATAGGCCAACAAGTTTACAAGTTTTAGGGGGGGTTTCAGGCAGGTTTTCAGGGTTGTTTGATTGACACAAAACATAGATTTCAGTTAAGAGTCAAGAGGATGGGTGCGTAGGTAGGCCCTTGGCTCCAGATTTTAAACCAGGGCTCTAATACCATGTGTAAGGTCCTATCTAACAGAACCTTGAATTTCATAAATTTAAATATAACATTTCTATTATAATTTCTTTTACGGTTCTATATTCAGCAAAATAACATCAACAAAATAACAGTTTACAGTTTATGGCTTAGCAAAATTCCAAATGGGCAGCATGATATAAATGATATATTGAATAATATACACAGCATAAATAACATATTGAATCATCATACAATAATGAACATGCCATAATAACGAACAAAAATACCTGTCAAGTGATTTGTTTCCCAACTCTGTTTGTCCAAGCTGAAGCTGAAATTGTGCCCAAGATGCTCTGCCAAACTCCACCCAAAACTGAATCTTTCCTCCCAGCCAGCTAGGAACAGAGCCTATCCGGCTCCCTAGCTCCAAGATTCCATAAGGATTCCTGGCCCCCGAGCCCAAAACTCCCAGTAGCAAATGCTCCCCTGTAACAGTCCACCAAATTCCTCAAGCCAAAAAACAGAAATACAATTTTCCAATCTCTCCCCCTGAAAATGCTCCAATACAGTCTCCTAATATCAAA
>ML777351.1:659999-731494 GCA_009831015.1 Picea engelmannii
CCCACTCCCCCCCTCCCTTATCTCTCCAATCAATGCCAACCACCCCTTATCCTTCCATTCAATGCCAACCACCTTATCCCCTTCTCCTTAATGGTTCCATCCTACAATACGTTAAGTTTTATTTTAATAAATTAAAATTTATTAAACTTTAATTCATTACCCAAATATTTATTGAGTTAATTAATTAATCCATCAATCAATTAATATACATTAAACAATAATTAATTAATTAATTAATTAATTATTATTATTAATAAATAATAATTAATTAATTAATATACATTAGGACAATTAATTATTTAATTAATTAAACTTAATAAACCTTAAACAATTATTTAACTTTGACAATTAGTTATTTAACTAGGGTTGTTACAATGCACATGGGCTTAGTAAGCCTGTATAGACAGTAATTGATCTTGACCAGTGAATAAAGAAGAACGTCTCCAGAAGGAGACAACTGACTCAGGATGTATATACTCAGTCTGTGGATGGAGACATGAAAATTCTGAAATACCAACATGGTACTTAATGCAGATTCATGCATCCTCAGGCTTTGAAAACTTGAACTTCGATCACACATATACCTACTTTTTATTTGTGTTGAGTTACCGCTAGTCATATTGTAGTCAACGACTAAAGAGTATGTAAAAAAAGAGGATAAGCATGCATTCAATAAATGAATATAGACCAACAAACAAGGATGTGTGTGGGACATGCCTTAGAGTAAAGTGTGCATTAGGAACTGGGAGAAAGAATGCAGATGAGACTGGGGAGGAATAAAAAATGATGAAACAAAGCAAAGATGAAAGAAGAATGGTATGAAGAAGAAGGGGGGAAAGAACAGGAAGTTTAAACTACAAGAGAGATTATCTCCTCAGAACTAGCAACTGAATAAATTAATAGCTCTCCCCGAGTACCTTGTTCTCTCTAGCCAATCAGTAGCCAAAACTTAGTTCACTCAGTTTTCCTCTGAAGAAATTTTGGGAGAAGAACCATTTGTCTTGTACACCAAATTTACCCTGGCAACAGACATTGTAGCAAATTTAGCTCCGCATGGGAAAACATAAATTCAAATCTTCCATGTAAATTGAAACCTAAAAATTCAAAGAAGCTCTAAATCCAAGAATCAAGGTAAAAATTTTTTTTACCTAATGTTTAATACAAAAACTTATGTTGTAGATTGGTTGTGATTTTATGATTGAATGATGAGGTTATTGTTGGATCAAGCCACTTACCTTCTTTGATTTATGAGTAGCTAAATTAGCATAGGTCTATCTTAACCTCATTTCCTGATTTCTATTAAGTGTGTTGAGAGAAATCTAAAAAAAAGTGTAGTCTCTTGATGTTTAAAAATCTAAATGCATATTTTTTTTATTAAAATGTGGATAAGATCGTTATCACTAAGCAATTCTATCTTCTTATGTTCACACATGGTTAAATTCCTGTGAGAAATTTGGTAGAAAACATACTAAAATGGGAGCATCATCGATACATAAGTCAAACATATAGCCACTAAGGGCAAGGTACCAGACTTGCAATTCACTATTGTCTCTTCCTCCTTGCCTCCTCGCATAGCGTGCCTTAATGGGTTTTCCAACAAGTGATTAACTTAGTTGGATTCCACTACATCTCCATAATTTGGTGAAAACATACTAAAATGAAGCATTGCCAACACATTAGTCAAACATCCAACCATTGAGGGTAGAGTACCAGACTTGCAATTCATGGTTGTACTTCCTTGTTAGTGCAGTGTGCCTTCTTATTAATGGGTTTTTAATAATTAATTAATTTGGTTAGATTTGATTATTATCTCTCTTTTATAATAAACAATAATAATTTAATTTAAGATCATAGTATAGTTAAATGTCAAATTGACTTTGAAGCATGAGATCTTCTTATTTTTCCAATAATGAATGATGAATCCCCTCTGTGTGATTTGACTATTTACTCTACTTAGATATACAAATCCTATACATCTCACTCTACTCTTCCCTATCAAATCCTATGATCTTCAAAGAGAGACACATATTCTTAAATGCGTATGCATTGTCTTTTCTTTTAATATAAAATTATTGAACTTTTGGGTTGGGTTGGGTTGGTAGGTAGTGTTCACAGAGAATACAAAAGTATTAACGTTTTGGGTGGTAGGTAGTGTTTCTATATTCTTCTTAGTTTTATTATTTTTTATTATTTTAAATAACTTAGAGTCTCTTGATAAACACAAAAGTGAAAGTCAATTCTCAAGGGCTACCGGATGTGCATTAAATACTTATGCATTGGTTTTTTAACATACAAAGTTATTGAATCTTTCAAGGGGTAGGTATTATTGCCCCATCCTTCCTCATCCTTCTTCTAACAGAAAATCCTTTGTTGGGGCAAACACAAAAGTAAAAGTCAAGCAAATACTTGTGCATTTTCTTTAAACCTTTTGGTTAGGTAGGTCCTGTTGCCTTATTTTAAGTCGTTTTTTTAACAGTAACTTCCCTTTGTTTTTTTGGTAGGAGTTGGGATCTATTTTCACAAGGCCAGGGATTAATATTCATTTTTTTTCATTGTCACAACCAAAATCAGGGCAGACTTAGAGATATATAGTTAATTCTTCATGAGAGGAATTTAGTGGGACTTTTTACCCATTGATTTTTTATCAAGTAATTAACTTAATTTGTTGGATACGCCATCTTCAAATTATTTCCTGATAGTTTTCAAACATAAAAGTGGAAGTTTATTCTCAAGGTCGTTGTTTTTTTTTTATAATGAATACTTTTAAAAGTAAAAGTAAAGTCAATCCTCGGGTCGATACTAAAATGATACTAACTAAAAAATTAGGTCGATACTAAAATGATACTAAGTGGACAAATTTTAAATCTATAGAACTCAAAGGGATGTCACATAGCTCCAATTAAGCTTAGTCATTGTCTAGACCATATATTCATTACTTCCAACATAATTTTTAGAGCATTTCTATCATCCTTATCACTAGGGTTATTGAACACATTACTTTCGACAGTTGAATAGTTAATCCATTACTTAATTAGAGGGAAAATATTTGGATACAAATTCACCTTCCTTTCACATTAGAGGGAAAATATTCACATTACTTTGTGCATTGTGATGGTACAACTAGTTAGTATTGCACTGTCAGAAGGGCTTATTTTGTTTTGTATCTAAAACAAGTAAGACAAATTTAATTCATCAATATTATTTAATAAGGTGCATTCTTTCTTGTCTTGTGACTGACTAGCTAACCTTATGCTCATATACCTATAACCGAGGTGAAATTGTTTAGATTGAGTATAGAACACATTGGCTTGAGATTTGATTACTCATGTTGACTACACAACATATTTGTTGTTAGCACTTGTTTCTATGGAGTATTCATGCATTCTTTCAGAGTTTTCTTTTCACTTTTATCTATAGATTATTCTATCCATCTATTTTTTCATCTGTCTGTCCAACTCTATGTGGGCATGCACACACTACTCTACTTTGAAAATATGGAGGTAGCTTATGGGCTTGCTAATTTTCTTGCACATTATGTATGTTGTTGCTAACAAAGTTGAGAGTGTTGTGGGTAATTTTTAATTATAATGTTTGTTATCACTGAAAAATCGTCCGCAACATTGCACACAAATGGTTAAGGAAACACATCAATGCCAACAACAATTATTCCACCTACAACATTGAAATGAATTCGAAAGGAAAAAAACTATACAATTAGGTCGAAAATTGAAATGCACAAATTCACCAAAGCAAGCGCGCTCACAGTGCGCAATGTGCGTGGGCCAGTACAACCCTCAAAGAGGACAATGTGACAAGTGCACGACTGTGTACGAGAAAATCCACACGGTTCTATGAATGATGCATTTATGGATCTTGTCATCCCCTCAACCACTTATGGACCAACCCCCAACATGATTTGACCCTCATATCTGAGCGAAATCCGAATGGGAGGTTGGTCAAGGACTAGAGGGTGCCCTAAAAGGCCCCTTGTTCACACTATGAACCAATTACAATTTTCCATGTATGAATGATATAAATAAGATCCATGGGTGCACTAAGAAATCAAGATCTTCGTAGTATTATTATGCTGCAAGAATTCTCCCTTGAGAATCCTCTTTTCTCTTTCGAGCCTTCAAGCACCATTGCAATAGGCCATTCCACTCACCTATTGAGGGAATATGAATTGTTGTTCTTCACCATTTTCCATTTCTTCCATTGTATGAAGAGATCTCCATTAAGGAACTCAAGAGCCCTCCCAAGGAGGAAGAGGGGAGTCATAAAACCCTAGTTTTCTCTACGGTGTTTTTCCTACTAATCTATTGATCCATTGGTAGCATTATATTGGTCATTGTTTGATTTTCATGGTTCTAAGTTTCTCATGCTTTCTAACATTTATTTCTTAGTTGTTTTAATTTATTTATTTGTTTATACATGTGATTGGCTTGTTTAACCCACTCACAAACTATTGTCTTGTCTAGTAGGCTCATCTAGACATGCAAGTGTTGTTTTTTAGCTAACCCAAGTGACAAAACCAACACAACACATTGGCGACCATACTGGGGATCGATATCAAATTCCTCCCTATTTGAGCTTAGAGAGCACTTCATTTTGATTGTTTTGTCTTGCAGGTACCAAAACCAGCCTAGCCCAACCTGCCAAAGTCAAAATTCAGAGTCGGGGAAGGAGTATTTCACTTGGAAATTTCTCCCGTGACGCATGACAAGAAGTGTGTGGATTTTCTTGACCACGGATGTGCATTCTGCGCATTGTGCGCACCACATTATTCTTTACACTACACATTGTGTGCCCACTGTGCACCTGTCAGATTTGTAACCCACACATATCTCCGGTTTTTCAAAATTGTAAGGGTTTTTATGGTGATTTGAAAGGCCCCTAGCCTTCAGATTTTTGTTTTCATGCACTTTGTAAGGCAACTACACTCCACTTAGATTTCTTTCCCATATGAAAGGTTATCTAACATAGCAACTGAGGGGGTAAAAATAACCAATATTCTCCTTTTTTTCTTTGTTGCCACATGGATGGCTTCTTTGGCTCGTAAGAATTTAAGTTGAGATTGTTTCTTTCATACATAAACCACTTACATTGGGACTAGAAGTTAACTTTGAATATTAAGTATGCTCTTCTCTCGCACCCTAGTGTGATCTTGAGAATCATAAATGTGGTTAAAGGGACATTCCATCTCCTTAACAAAAATCTTTAGGAGAAGACAAGGCCCCCTAGGGTTCCTCTTAGTTTTTTGAAATCATCTTAAAGTTTTGTAAGGGCCCATACATGCCCACATGTTGAAAACTTAGGATAGTTTCTTAAGATTTCTTTCTTAGTTTACATCACAATCTAGGGAAGTTTAAAGATAAAAGTAACGGGCCCATACATGCCCACATACTTTCAATCTAGGATAGTTTCAAATCTTTCTTAGTGTAAACAACATTTAGGGAGTTTAAAGGATTGGTAAAGGACCCATATGTCCACATTGCTAGTTCTTTAGGTCTTTAAATATTCCACAAAGTTGTACCAATGACACATAGTAAGATAGGTAAAGAAGATTTGTAAGGACAACATGAAGTCCACATGTTTCAATCTCACACTTAACTTATTAAAATCTTGACACACTTTTTTTCACTTGCTCACACACAAAGTCACTCCCCACACACATAATTTCCATTTTGAATAGTGGAGGTTGAAGTAGGTTTTCTCCAAAGGAATTCTGAAATATCCCACTACTTATTTGGAAATTATCCACACCCATTTAATTCAAATGAGATTGGTTCACACCCCCAATTTCTCAGCCCATCACATATAAAAAATTTCTAAAAACCCACTAAGTTTTCCTCCACAGGAGGTGCCAAAATAATTTTTTTAGTCTAGGTAGGATCTTGAGGGTAGGAATCCAAATAACCCCCCATTATCTGGTTCTCACATTTTAAAACAATAGAAGTTGAGAAATAGGGAACTTTGAAATCCTCCAAGTCAAGTGTTCCTACACCATAAGGAAAAGAGATACCTGTGAAGGGTTGAAGGCTGAGGTCTGGTTGTTCTGTGCATCCCTCCTTGAGTCACCCAACTCTTGGAAGGGCATCCAACCCATGACCCATTTTTGAGGCCGAAAATATAAATGATGCACTTTGAACAAGGTTCCTAGTGACCCAAACTTAGGACATCTACCCAGGTGGTGATTGTGGGATGCAATCACACCTTGATCAGATTTTGTGTGGCTATTGGGAAATATCACCAATGCTTTCTGAATATGCACCCTCTACCCCTCATTATAACTGATTATTTCAACCTTCACTAGTTACTCTTCTGGTGGCTTCAGACCCCACTGTTGAGTGCTATTGGAAGGTCCAATGCTATTTAAGAGGAAGGACACTATATATTTTAGGACACGAGCATTTTTTTTTGTGTTCCCCCACTCGGACAAAATCCACCTATCCACATGCTTATTTATTTTACAGTTGATTTATGTATGATGCTCATTCGATTACATACAATTGTGAGTTATACTATCTTGTGAAGGTCCAAAATATACAAATCTCTTGTTCATTTATTTCTCTCTTGTCACCATTTGCACACATTCACTTAGCTAGTCAGAAACCATAGGGGACCCACATAATCCCCATCGTTCTAGACGCTTGCAGAATCTTCCTCCTATTCTAGGAGGAGTCCCTAGTCTTGACAACTCACCGACTCAACCATCTCATACCCCCATGACTGCTACTATTTTTGTATCAACTTTACTTGGTTCCACTTTGCTTGGGTCCAATTCCCAAGGACATCCATCCACTAGTTCTCCTTCACAAGGAGGTGGGGGTCAAACTTTCTCTGAAGGGAGAAGTACAACCCCACCAAATCTCTCTCAAGGGATAGGTCCACTACCTGCTCACACGATGGATGGAACCAATCCTCCACCAAATCTCCCTATGTCATACTTGGCATCCATTAACATTCCTGATCTAAATAAACTCGCGAATGATCCCATTTTGCATGATCCCACTTGGCCCAATATGCCTACCAAACTACCTTTAGATATTCGAAATTTTGAAGGAAAACTAGGAGAAGATCTCGCCAACCATCTTATGATCTTCCACTTATGGTGCTCTTCAAACAACATCATAGATGATTCCATCCTCTTAAGGTATTTTAAACGAACTCTCACGGGTTCCTCAGCCAAATGGTATGTGGACGAAGAATCAGAGTCTCATGTGACCTTTGAATCATTGGCCAAGGCCTTTTTGTCCTTTTTCCAACTACCAGTTCGTCATGATGCTAGCTTAGAACTTCTCTCAGATTTCAAAAAAACTACTGCTATCCATATATTCGATCACATCCATGTATGGCATCAGTGTTGTAGTTTGTGTAAAGCAGAAACCACCAAAGAACGACATCTTGATTGGTTTCTCAAATCCCTCGTATCTATTATTTCCAAGGATGTAGCATCCACCTTTCCTCAGTCAGAAGAGGGAGCCATCAACAAGGCTCAATAGTTTGACCTCATCTATGCCCAATCAGGTTACTTATACACAATGTTTCTTGATGCACCTAGACCCATACCATTTGGGCAGGACAAACTTGGGATGTCCCATGCAAAGGATGGGTTGATTGGTTCTATGAACCATATCAACCCTTACGGCCAGCCATCACTCACTTATGGTGCACATCAGTATCCACAACCATATGGAGGGATGTCATATTAGCCTCCTCCCACTCACCAACAATCATATCATGTTTCTCCCCCTCCACTAATGGGTGGTCCCGCACTGGTACCCATGATGCATCTGGTCTCTCAACCAAGTATGGGTCCACCTTCTACCTCCACATACAACCTTAGAACTAGTGAAAGCACTTCAACTTATTACACACCATATGTATCGTCTCCACAAAACAATCCATATTTTACTTTTCCTGGTCCTCCACAGCTGGTTTCTCCTCCACCAGGACAACCACATGTTGGTGTTAACTTTATTCAACCCTCTCTCATTCAATAGCTTCAAACTTTGGAACAAATGAATATAGAAAATCCATAAAATCTGTCCCATCTGCCGAATAATTCCAAGAAGAAAGGGAAAAACCAAAACAATAACAACCCGAGACCAGGAGGAAATAACCCCCAAAAAAATCCTCCTGCTAGGGGAAACCAAAATTAAGGCAACCAAAACCCCAAAGGGGGAAACAATAAAAATCAATCCTGACAAGGGAGGAACAATAACCTTCGGAATAACTTCCCTTGTGCTCTCTGTGGTGAGTATGGACATTATACACAACATTTCTCCCAAATTGCCGACTTCAAACGGATGAAAGAATCCATGAACACACAACGTCCTCCAGCACCGCCTTCCCCTCAACAGGTCCCACAAAAGTACTCACAACAACCACCTCCAACCATTTTGAAAAACCCCATTCCACACCAAGGTGTGATGAATACCCAACAGGAGGTACACCCTACCCCACCCCAAATGGGGTAGTATCAAAACTAGGGTCCCAATCAACCTAGAAATCCAACCGATCACAATATTCTCCTTACCAATGAAGAAGAAATTCTTTTGCAAACATGAAATCTCCAGTACGGTGTTCCCCCTGAATCTACCTCAGCCGCCTTGGAAATGGCTCCAGCTACAGCTAGACAACCATTGATGATTTCATGCCCTAACACTGAACCAAACCCTCATATGTTGTTATGACAGAACATACATAACCCTCATGGTAGGGCAACCCATAACTACAGTCTGGTCAACGACTTAGCACAGTCTCCTACAACCATGTCTGTATTGGAGGTCCTCCAAACCTCCCAAAGTCATCGAAAATACTTTCTTTCCTCCTTGGTGCCAATCGACCCAACATATACTAGACTCATCACTTTTGATCTAAATAGCAGAGAACCACACCTCCCTGCCCTTGTAGCTTTTCAGATACCAGTTAAGATCCAGAACATCATAGTGCATTTATGTATCATCGATGAAGGTGAATCCACATGCATCATGTCCAAAGTAGTATGGAAAAATATTGGCTCACCTGAGCTAGTATCATCTGCCATCACCTTGAGAGCCTATGACGGTCAACCATCGTCTCCTAAAGGCCTCTTCCAAAATGTCCCCATATAACTTGGGGGAAAAACCATCTTAATCGACATTGAATTTATCGACACCCCACTTGATTACAATATCTTGTTTGAACATAGCTACATGTATGCTATGAAGGTGGTATCCTATTCTGTGTTTTGAACGATGATGTTCCCCCACAACGGGAAAATCGTCACCATCGACCAAATTACACATTACGAGCCTAATCATTCCACCAACATTGATAACATTTTCCCTCTTGTCTACACTAGCTCGTATGCTTATTCGGTCATTGACATGGGTCTCGACATTTTCAAGGACCCATCCTTGCTAGGGGCATATCACAAAGCACCACCCCTCCTACGCCCTTCAACACAAGTGTGCGTAGTATCTTCTAATGGAACCGATATCGGATCCAATAATCCTCCCATCGAGACACCTCCCCACATAGAAGTTCCACCAGTCAGAGAACTATTACCTCAGGAATTCCCTGGGAACCTCACTGTAACACTCATCCCAAATTCCCCCCCCCTCCAGGGGAAAATCTTGGTTTGGGAGATGGTCCCCCAATCCATTACCCAAACTCCCCTCTTCTACCCCCCACCTAGAGTCAAATAATTCCAGGTAGTTGCGACCCTTACCCTTCCTAACATGGTGCTTTCCATCCCTGTATGGTATCTTCATCCACCCACGATGGTTCCTCAGCCATATCTCCCTCCTCAGACAAAGGGAATACCATTGCAGATCCTAGTACAGGCTCCTGCCACACCACCATCACTGCCAACTATTGGCACCACTTCCATTGCTGGGGGAAGAAAAAATAAGAAAGAGACCACAACTCCACTTCCTCCCCTAGGTCAACCTCCTTGTGCACTATGTGAAAGAGAAGGGAACCCCACTACTCGATGTCCTACTCTTCCTAAGTTACACAATTTGATCCAAATCCATAGAGCAACCACATTTCTCACCATTCCACCAAGTACATCCACTGCTACTACAGAGTCCTCCACTGGAAGCAATAAAGGGATGCGAACCAAATTCTCTTGTGCCATCTGTTAAGAATATGTCCATTACACTCGTCATTTCCCAAATCTACCTCAATTTCACCAAACGTTATCCATTGTACTCCAAACATATCGTCTAGATCCTTCTCAGACACCCATTACTGAATCTCACATCATTGACATTTGATATATTTCATTGTCGGTCCCTGTGTGAACGAGGTACCCTCCATAATACCAAGAGATTTATTTTATGTCCAGGGGTCCCTCGCACCCTATACACAATATCCCATCTCTGTCCTCACCACTTGAGGACACCAACACTTACCCATTGACAGTTCCCCTTGTCACCTCTCATGATCCCCTATACTCTCGCACTTTTCACTATGACGAAGATATCCTAGAGGAACTCACTACCTCTGATTGCCCATGGAATGCGCTCCATCATCGAACACTTTTTCTTTCACAAGAGGCCTTTCACCCTCTTGTCCAAGCCTCCATGTGCACAATCAAAACCAAGGATTTTATTCCTCAGGGGCATATAGACTAGTTCAAGAACCCTGTCCCTTCCCCAGATGCTTTTGACGAAGGAAACATGGCCAACATCTCCCCCATCATCAAAATTGACATTTCCATTAAACTCGGAATTGTAGAAGAAATCACCATTGGCACCGCATGCTCCCCTAAAGAACTCACTGCTTACAAATCTCTCTTTCAAGAATGCCGTGATATTTTATCCTGGTCCTATACGAAGATTCTTGGCCTTGATCCTTCTATTTTTGAACATTGAATTGACACATGGCTTGATGTTTCCCCAATTCATAAAAAACAACGCCCTCTTCACCCATCCAAAGTTACAACTATCAAAGCCGAAATTGACAAGTTACGCTCTGTCGGGTTCATCTACCATATTGCGTACACTTCATGGGTCTCCAACCCCATCCTCGTTAACAAGAAACAAGACATTATTTGTGTCTGCACCGACTTTCACGATCTCAACCATGCTTGTCCCAAAGACAAATTTCCAACTCCTTTCATCGACCAAATTATCGACAATTGTGCCGACCATGAGGCATTGTCCTTTATGGATGGGTTATCTAACTACAATTAAATCCAAATCCAAATCCATCCAATAGATCAATACAAAACCAATTTGACTACCCCGTGGGGTACCTTTGCCTATCGATTCATGCCTTTTGGACTCAAGAACACAGGTGCGACATTCCAAAGGGCCATGAACTAAATTTTCCATGATCTTGCTTACATCATCCACACTTATTTGGACGACCTCACTGCTCGATCCAAACAACGAACTCAACATTTAGACAACTTACGCATCATTTTCCAAGGATGTCGCCAATACAATATCCACTTGGACCCTCTTAAGTGTGTTTTTTTCATCATTGTTGGACACCTCCTTGGGTTCATTATTCCCCGACATGGCATCACAGTGGACCCCCTCAAGGTCCAAGCTATCACAAAAATTCCACCAGTTAGGAATTTACACCAACTGTAGAGCTTGTAATGAAAAGCCAACTTTCTACGTCGCTTTGTCCCAGACTATGCCACTCACATGCATGGTTTCCTCTGCCTCCTATGTCATGATATCCCATGGGATGAACATGCTCAAACAACTTTTGATGATTTAAAATCCTTCTTATCTAATGCACCTTTAGTTAGTCCCCTAGACTCTGATCACGATTACATCCTCTACTTGCCAGCCTCAACCGTCTCAGTAGCACGAGTCCTCGTCCAATTAGGGGATGATGGGCATGAACATGTCATTTACTACATTAGTAAAAATATTTCAGGGCCATCCTTGAAATATCATCATGATGAGAAACTCTCCCTAGAATTTTTCCTCGCAGTCCAAAAGCTACACCATTATATCCTGCTTCGAACTTCCAAGGTCATAGCAGATTCTAACCCCATGCAGTACTTGCTTAGTTGACGAAAAATTAATGGAAAATTTACCCGATGGATCATTATCCTCCAGGAATACGACCTAGAGTTCTCAACTCTTAAAAGAAAGAAAGTGCTTGTCCTCGTCGAACTCATTATGACTTTTCCCTTAGACGTTAGAGCTTCCCCCGTCAATACATATTTTACCGACGAACACCTCTTCTTTATCCCCTCTGATGACCCCTGGTATGAAGACCTCCTCATCTATGTACGAACGCAAAATTTTGGGTCTCATCTCTCTCAAGACGATCTTCAACGCATTCGCGATTAGGCCCCTCGATACCTCCTCATCGGAGATGTCCTCTATCGACGTGGGGTTGACACCATTCTTTGTCGATGTCTAACCATCAACAAAGCTAACAGAGTCTTTAACTATTACCATAGCAGCGCTTGC
This sequence comes from Picea engelmannii, assembly GCA_009831015.1. Classification (NCBI taxonomy): domain Eukaryota; kingdom Viridiplantae; phylum Streptophyta; class Pinopsida; order Pinales; family Pinaceae; genus Picea; species Picea engelmannii. The sequence continues at coordinate 672,431 of ML777351.1, forward strand.
GTCAATCACCTCTTGGGTATGTCCACCACCCAAAAAATCACTCGAGCAGGGTACTTTAGGCCCATGTTGTTTCATGACTGCATCCACGTTGTCAAGTGATGCGACAAATTCCATATTTATGCAAACAAATCACGAGAACCCCCAACTCTTCTACATCCATTCATCACCGCCGGACCCTTCTATAAATGGGGCATAGACTTCATGACTTTCCATCTTCCATCCAATAATGGACATAAGTACATTGTCGTGGCAGTAGATTACTTTACCAAATGTGTCAAAGCCATGCCCACTTTCAACAACACCACTGACATAGCAACGCGTTTTTTCTTCAACCATGTCATTAGCCAATTCGGAGTCCCACTATAGTTAGTATTCGATCATGGTAAACCCTTTGAGAATGAGATATTTGCGGGACTCTCTTCAAATTTAGACTTTTCCCATGAGTTTTCCTCCCCATACTACCCTCAGTCCAACGGATAGGTCGAGCTTGTCAACAAAGTCCTCAAAACCATTCTACAATGTACCATCAACAAACATAAGACCAACTGGAATCATATGTTGTTTTCCGCGTTATGGTCTTATTTCACGACAATCAAAACTACCACCATGTTTACACTATTCCACCTCGTCCATGGGATCAAAGCCACCCTCCCTGTCGAATGTAAAATCCTGACTTTATGCACTGCCATCGAGCTATTACCCGACACTGCTCCAATGGAGCAGCACCTACTAACCTTAGAGTCATTTGATGAATATCATCTATCTTCATTATAGAACAATGAGGCAACTAAAAAATGGTCCAAAGCCACCTTCAACCGCCATGTCAACCTTCGCTCCTTCAACGAAGGGGATATCATGTTAGCCTACGATATTTACCACAATACCCTCAGCCATGGAAAATTTGACTCATTATGACATGGACCCTACATTTTCCAACACTGCCTCACTAAAGGCACATACATCTTGGCCTCTCCGGAAGGATACCCTCTTAGAGAACCCATCAATAGGTTGTACTTAAAGAAGTTTTACGCCTGAGCGTAGCCATCCTACCTTAGGTTTTTATTTATACATATTTATATAGTTTTTTAGTCTTCTTTTCCACCACCATTCCTCATGTTTTATCTATCATCCATGTTATTGACAGATGCATCATCCGTCATCCTACCACATTGGTTACGTTGACGGTGCTAGTCGTTGGACCCAGAATCTTGCTTCAGTTGCTTGGGCCCTCCATACCCCCTCGCATGTACTGCTCCACTCCAGTGGCATATGTTTGGGCTCAGCCACCAACAAACAAGTTGAATACGACGCCGTCATTGGTCTCCTTGTCGAGGAAAGTCACCAACACATTCGTCACCTTAGCGTTCTATTAGATTGTCATGCTGCAACTCAACAATGTATATCAAATTCACGATCCCTTCCTATTTCGAAAATACCTGCAAGTTAGACTATTATCTTGCAACTTTGACTTGATCACATTTACACATATTTCAAGATGATTTAATCAAATAAAATATAATATGGATAACCTAGTATTAGATTGGCATTTATCACATTAAAACATCATTTTACACATAAGCATCATACATTTTTCACAACACATAGAAAATACATCATAAGCATAAAACATCAACACATGGAGACATGAATGATACAAAAAATATATGTCCATATATATATATATATATATAATCAAAATGTCGTAATTTTTTACAAAAAGTACATATACATTGCCCATAGGCCCATGAGCCCCCCCACCCCTATAGGTACAAAATGGGTATCAACTACCCTATAAAAAATGGGCTCCCAAGCCTCTATATACAAAACTCGTCACTCATGGTGCCCCCAGAGCTTCCCCCTAGGTCCTCTGTCAGTTGGAGGTACCTCACCAGCTTTGGGCCCTCTAGGTCCATGGGGCAACCGACCAATCATCGCTACCCCCACTATAGTTGACCATTGGATCAGGGTCTGCCACTCCGTTGGTATGACCATGCACTACTCCAGGACCTCCTCATCCTAGATATGGGCCAACATGCCCTCAGGCATGCCATGCAACACCCGCTCAGAGTGACGATGCAGGTCCTCTAGCATCCCTCTGGCCTCTTCATGTGGCTCATGCATTGGTCCAGCACCAATGTCATCTCGTCTCTGCCTTTGTCATGCCCTCGAATCTATAGGTGGCGGTCGCACTAGTCCCTAGCGAGCCGACTCCCTGACCATCTCTGCCTCTCGGCCTCGGGGTCCCACATCTGCAAAAAAACACCCAATATAGTGTTAGCATCCATATATACATATATAATAAAATTCTAGCTATCAAAATCAGAAAACATAATCCAAAAACATACCTCTCTAATCCCAATCCTCCGTAGGAGGCAGCATCATATCCGGGTCATGTCAGTAATCCATACCATTGTATGGATACCTTAGTATCACCTATGGAATATGTCACCACACATGTGCCACCGTGGCTGTGAAGTAATGGCCACCCTCTCCACCTCTATGTCAGGCCAACACATGGGCCCACCGCATCAATCGTGGCTCTTGTGGCCTCACGGTCTCAAGCAAAATCCTAGGGTGCAATATAGGAACCCTCTTTAGAAACCAGACCACCAGAATGGACCCAAAGGTGAAGTCACCAGAGTCGGATCACCGACACTGGTTAACTTGTCCCATCATCCTGGTGTTTAGCATCATACCCTAGGAAAAAAGGTCCCCATAAAGTACTCGCTCCACTATCCTCAACTGATGTCCAGTGATCCTTTGAGTCCCCAAGGATCCGTGGATCCTCACCACCATAGCATCGATGAACTATGTTAGGAGATCATCGATTGGCTCAATCTTGATGACCGAATCTGACCTCACGTTCGGCCTTGAGCAGTGGCAAATCTCCAAGTCACCCACTCACTCATCCCTTGATAGTTGGGGGTTCATAGGAAGGGCCATCCCATGGAATGGGAGCGCTGTTAAGAAATATACATCCTCGACAATCGAGAATTTCAACTGATGTCATCTCACTATGAAGAATTGTAGATCAGTTCTCCATATCGCAATCAGATACTGAAGCAGGAAATCTTGCGACCATATTAAAGGGCAATCGAAGAACTTGAGAAACCCACAAGTTTCCAATTGTCTCCGCATGCCCGACTATTGCCTCATTGCCTCCTGTAGACGGTCCCAGTCATGCTCTCTCTAGTGAAGTGGAATCGTAAAATATCCAGAATATGATGATCACCTACATCCACACAGAAATGATTGATCAGCCTCATCATCCATAAAAAGTATCAAAAAATTCACAAATTTCAAATCCCTTAGCCTTGACACTAGTGCATGGATTTCACCTAGACAGGTGCACACATGTGCACGCCTATTCTTTGCATAGTTGTGCACTCATGCGTAGCTATCTGAACAACAGTCGTGTATCAGTGCACAATTGTCACCCATATAGGTGCACACATGTGCACACCTGTTCTCTGCACAACTATGCACTAATGCGCAGATGGCTGAGAAAAAACCACGCATCGTGTGCAGCTATCAATCAAACAACTGTGCATCCCATGCATTCCTATATTTCATTCCCCCACGCCCACATGTGTGGCTCTGTCAAGCACAACTGCACATTGTGCACTGGAAAAGGGATTATACCCACGCAAATGTGCATGGGTATTCCTCCTTTTCATGCGCACTGGTGGGCCCCTAACCAAACAATCCCCTGTATGGCCCTCCGTACAACCCCTACCTACATTCTACAAATTTCACACGATGCAGGAGGATAGGACCGCTAACTTATCTCTCATCACTCCCGGATCAGTCACCTCATGCTCTCATAATCTCCAGATCTCCTCAAAATACTCTCATCAATTTAGCTACAATGACATGTACAAATGAGGTGGCATTGTGGGCCCACCAGCCATATATTGTCCCTTTTTTCCAAACTTCCACACTCAATTATAGGAGCCCAGAGCCTCTATTTTCCAATTCGTTCTTAGCCACGGGATCCTAGTCCTGCCATATACACATTCATATTCCTCGGGCCATCATCTGAACTCAGTCCTGGAGGATCATTTTTCTCACGTCACGTTTAGGTACGCATGCTCATGTTCAATTTTATCAAATAGTTGTTATATGTTCTTTATCATCATATATTGTTCACACAGGGTATTTGGTTTTCATGTGTAAAGGTACCTGTTCATCAAAGCAACACAACCCCTTTAGGTATATGTTCAACATTGGCATGTAATTATTCCCTCTGTAAATCAATTGCATCTCCCAATCACACCCTCTAACATTTACCTTTAGGTTCCTTTGATTTGGCTCCGCAGTACCTTCACTTCTACTGCATCTCAGTACTATAACCCAGTAGCATTCTCCCCCACATGAGTTGTCCCATTCATATTTTCCCTTGACAAATTGACACTCATGTTGATTTTCACCCCATAGGGATAGGAGTCTCGATAGTCTTATGCACTTCTGAGCATGAACCCCATAATTCTTCTCATCAATTTCTAACTTTCCCAATGGAATCCCAGGTCATATCATATCGGTTCTATTGACTGCACCTCCACAGTGTCATTATCCCTCCATCTCATCCATCATTATTTTTCCCATCTATAGATTGTCCTCCATTCACTTACCCAATACAGAAACCAACCCATGGGGATCCCACCTTCCACCATTTTTCTTCCACAAACTTGCGCCTTAACAGGCCAATCAATATTTCACTAGGGAACTCGTTTCTGTATCTATATACTCAACCCAAATTATTCTTTGTTTTTTTTTTGGTAATTGAAAAAAATCCTTTGTTTCCAGCATTTACTTAGTTTTGTTCTTCGTCACCCTTGATGGCCTTCTTTTTGTCTTGGAAATGCAATCCATGTCTCCCTTGGTTGGGGCATCCACTTTTTTTTCATACCAACATCGTTCACGAACCCTGAGTATCCAAAGTCCATGTGTCCATGATATCTGATTTTGTCCACTTTGTTAGCCTCTAGCATAGTTTAACCCCATATCTATTCATCCCCCTGACACTAGATACAGTTTTATGGTTGCTTCCAATCATCCTTCAAAATTCCCCAACCAAGGGCAGTCTTGAGTCTCACCGCATCTTGAATCTGTTCATGTTACATGTCCATACCTAATATCAGCTCAATGGATTTCACGAAGCCCTTTGCTTCTTGGATTCATGTCTTCCTTTTTGTCGTCATCAACACAATTTCCAAAAGGGAAACAATATCTTGACTCTCATTACCTTTACAATGAGGAGTCTCAGACGACACATAGAAAATCATCATTGCTCTCTGATTCCATTGACCCCCATAACATTCAAATTCAACAAACTCTCATGTTATGGTGGGTCTTACTATGCGACTATTGTAGTTGTTTCATACCAACCGAAGACCTCTAATTTCGTTAGGCCATCAATGCCTACGAGTAATCGACACTTCTTACAGTCATCCTTGCCTCACTTCAGAGTTTGTTCACCATTCAAAATGATCATCTTTCATTATCAACCACCCTCGAGGGCATTGTATTTATCTACATTAACATACATCTTCAGTTACAGTCTCACACTTTGGTTACATGACACGAGCATTGAGCATGCCCACCTCATTTGTACACATATTTTCTTTTTTCTACTTAGAGAAAGGTTTGGGTCCCACAGTTTTCCCTCTCCCTTCAGAGGATCACTCTTGCAATTCCTCTCTTCACTCTTCACTACAATGAAACTCTTAGCAAAATAAACATTGATGCATTTCATCTATACATATTCTCCTAACCTCACACATCAGGGGGCATCTATTATCATTGAAAAATCGTCTGTACAATTGCAGGCAAACGATTAAGGAAACACATCAATGCCAACAACAGTTAGTCCACCCACAACACTAAAATGAATTCAAAAGGAAAAAAAATATACAATTGGGTCAAAAATTGAATTACATGAATTCACCAAAGGAAGCACGCACACAGTGCGTAGTGTATGCGGGCCAACACAAACCTCATAGTGAAAACGGTGCCAAGTGTGCAACTGTGTATGAAAAAAGTCATGCACTTCTATGAACGATGCATTTATGGATATTTTCGACCTCTCAACCACTTATGGACCAACCCCCAACATGATTCGATCCTCATATCTAAGAGAAATCCAAATGGGAGGTTGGTCAAGGACTAGAGGGTGCCCTAAAATGCCCCTTGTTCAAGAACCGTTGCAATAGGCCATTCCACTCACCTCTTGAGGGAATAGGAATTGTTGTTCTTCACCATTTTCCATTTCTTCCATTGTATGAAGAGATCTCCATAAGGGAAATCAAGATCCCTCCCAAGGAAGAAGAGGGGACTCATAAGTCCCTATTTTTCTCTACGGTGTTTTTCCTACTAATCTATTGATCCATTGGTAGCATTATGTTGGTCGTTGTTTGATTTTCATGGTTCTAAGTTTCTCATTCTTTATAACATTTATTTCTTAGTTGTTTTAGTTTATTTCTTTGTTTATACATGTGTTTGTCCTGTTTAACCCACTCACAAACTATTTTCTTGTCTAGCATGTTCATCTAGACATGCAAGTGTTGTTGTTTTGCTCACCCAAGTGACACAACCAACACAACAATGTTAATTATTTGTTTTCATTTATTGTATTTTGACTGTAATCTATGGTTGTTCATCGCTTCTTATCTTGGGTTCTCTTGTCCATGGAAATCCTTTTTTTCTTGCAAGGAAGAACTATGTCAAAATGAATTTTACCTCGAATAGTACTATCCAACCTTTTCCACTGTTCATGTATAATTGTACAATCCTTTCTTTCATTTACATGGATATGTCAAAAAAATAGATGAACTGATTGAAATACTGACAATACATGAAATGATATACCATTTATCTCTTTTGCAACTTCCTGAGATCACGTCTCACAAAAAGACCGATATACTACAAGATACCATCTTAGAAATGTCCTTGGAGGATTATGCAGATACATGTATAGGTGGTAACTGTTATAGAAGAGGCTTAGAAAGAGGTGAAAGAAGGCGTATTAGCATAGAAAGGGAACTCCTAAAAAACCCATATTTAATGTTTATAGATGAACCCCTCTATCATATTGAAAGGTGAGTAAGGTACCTTGTCTATTGATAAACATAAATTTAGTTGTATGTATTCTTGTGAAATTAAACTCATTTCATGTTTTGAATGTTTATGTCTTTTTTATTTGTGTTGAATATACCATATTCTTTATGCTAAATGCATCATCAGAAAAAATGGTTCAATATACTCATGATGATAATGTTGTTTACAGTATCACAAGGATCACTTTTTCAATAATATATTTTAGGAATTTCATACCAAGAATGTCTCTTTAATTTTGTACTTTTTCTATGCATCGTATCTGCTCTTTTGATGATGGTGGCGTTGAAGAAACTTGCAAACATGGGATGCACTATTGTATTTACCATGTATCAGAGCAACACTGAAGTATTTGGCCTTTTTGATAGAATATGCTTGCTTTCAAATGGAAAGGAACTGTTCTTTGGGGAAACATTAGCATGTTTGCAAGTATGTTTACTCTTTCTATTAGCTAAATGTCTATTGTGTTGTCAGGATATGGATAATGAGTGCCTACCACTTATGAACTTCAGAAGTTGTGTATTGCCTTGCTAACATGCCAAAGCACAATGATGCATGGGAGTATAATATGAACCATTTTAATAATTTTACTGTATCCAACAATCTCTCTTTCCATGGCTAGATTACAATTCTCATAAAATAATCTGAACTTAATAAAATGTATATAGTAGATTGGGTCAACAATTTTTTTATTTATTAAGAAAGTCATTCATAAACAGTTCTATATTTTATTGACACACCTTTTATTTTCTACTACACAACTAAGATACTCTTATTGGATTTTGTAGGAGTGAGCTTAACTAAGTTGGCCATTGAGGCTTTCAAGATAAACCATCCAAAAGATGAGATTTTCTGTGATAATTGAAATGTTATACTGAGGTAATTATTATTGGAAGTGCTAGTTGTTAGCACTTTGTAAACTTCATTTGGATGAAAAATGAATGACAGAGGCAACCTACAAACCAAATTTGAGGCTCTGAAACTAGCCTTTTGGACCTGGAGAGGGCTCTCTCTGGAGACTTCATCTCTGTACAACATATGGCTTTAAGCTGTCAGCTAGATTTAACACCTTCAAAAAATAATTTCTGGTTCTGGAGAAAGAGAGTAAGACCTTGGGCTATGGAGTCAGTTTAAGAAAATGATAGAAACAAATGACTTGGTGACTGAACTTGAGAGGATAAAGGCTAAGTAAGAAACAATATTCATTTTAAAATCATTATGTGTGGCGAGGGGGGAAAACACATGAAGCAACTCGGAGCATCGCTAAGGATGAATTCAAAGTTAACTTGGAGGAAACACAGTTTGTCTAAATGGATCGAATCTAGAGCGCTGCACAGCGAATCCTAGATTCGAAATTACGTTCTGATTCAGACAAAAATAGATATGAATAAAAAGAATACACGAAGTACGTACGCAAGGAAAGGAAACAATACATCCAAATTCTACAATTAGAATATTTCCGTCAAAGCTTCAGGTCCTTTGCATTAAATTTTGATCAAGCTCAAAGCTACATTCAATAGTCATTGTCCACACTATTTTTTCCAACCAACTCGGCTTACATTGAAAGGATAAAATATATAGGCAAGGCCGCACCGCTTGGGATTCCCTTCTCTCTAGCTACTATCCCTATAAATTAGGCAACTGACTGTTCACTGTTAGATGACTCTTCGTATGATGCTTTTCCAAAAATAGAAACCAACTGTATTCGGTCACATCATAATCTCTCATCTTTTCCATGATGGTTCGGTGATTAGCAAGATCTCATCGTGGGGAGAGTGATGTGTCACTTCCTTCCTTTGACAGGGTATCTGAACAATCAAGTGCTCTATCATACTCCTTCCATTTATTGTAATAGGCTAGATTTCTGCCACGTGATCATTTTCTGGGGTGTGCACGTGGTGGGTGACTGTAGACTGTTGCAATCGTTACCAAAATGACAACATCGGTTTAAAGGTGATGCCTTCTTCGAACTATCAAAATCCGCACCACGTTTGAGAATACAAGAATGAACTTAGTTAATCATGCTTCTGATCTCATCTGTATTTTTGATACCCGAATCATTCTTCTGAGAGACCAGTTGCACCATTTTAGTTTCATCACTTTCCTTTGCAGAACTGCGTTCCCTTTCAACTTCGTTTGTGTGCTGGAAAGAGCTGCATGAACATTCTCTGAAGTGTTTCACATTCCTTTATTCCGACATCCTATGTGTTCCGTGCAACTGTATGATTGTTTCTTTTGCTTCCCTAAGCTGTCTTTTTGAGCCACATCACTTTTCCCTCATGGCCTTGTGATGATGATACTTCGAGGGTCTTCTCTGCTAACTATTGTATCAGTTCTTTTTTTTCCTAGTAAAGCTTGGTGATAGTGAGTTGCACTTTCTTTAGCTGTTGAGACGTCTCATGAACATTTGTGCCTTTGGCATCTGTCCTCCTCATTCTGCTTCGACTTTCTCAACTTGTACCTTTGACAGGCTCTAGTGGAATGACACGCATGAGAAACTCTTTGGTGACTGAATTTGTGCGCGGTTCACTCGGGACCCGAGTTTCCCCAGCTCCCTTGTTCTTATTTGGTCTACCCCTTCTCCAGGGTATTTTTTGCTGGGGGGATAGGTCTTCCAATGTCTTTCCTTCCTGCGCATCTTTTCATGCTTCAGCTTCCGCACGATGTGATGTTACCCTTCCCGCGGGTAGAGGGAAATCTCCCTTTGGATCCTTGGGGATGCCCGCTATGAGAAAAAATGAATCATAGTTGCTTCCCAAATACCTTAACTCCTCAACTACCAACAATTTAATCAGTGAGACATGATACAGTTTCCTTTTCAGCTGATCCTCTTCAGCTCAGGTGTTGTCTACCATCTCTCGGAGATTCTAATGTAAGAAGAAAGGTACATTTAATGGTATCCTCCTTGTGAAATGCATCAACAATATAATTTTATGCGAATGTATTCTATCAAACCTCCCCTCACAGGTGAAATATTTCCTAATTACTCCAAGGAGTTTCTGAAAAGGTTCCTGCATATATCTACTTGGAATGCCCGTCTCAACTTTTCCACCTAAACAATCTTGCTTGATGAAGTATTCATAGCACTGCATGTCCAAGGGCATTCCTTTAAACCACCTTTCTCCGCATAGAGGGATCTCTGTTTGGTCAACATAGTTTCCTCTATTACCTGGAAAGTGACACCCACAATCACCACACAGAACCCATCGAAACTGAGTGCGAACTGCTCAACTAGTCTCATATTGAATCCTTGGATTTTTTTGTAAAAGGCCATGCATCTAAATTATTCAAAGGATGATATGACCTTCGGATCTTCGTTGATCAACGTCAATTTTTTGGGCTTGGGCCCAACACTTATGCCACTTCGTGTGCCCTTCCTTATGCTTTGGTAGGTTGCCATGGTGCAACACGTATTTGTTCTACGCGTGATGGATTTGGCATGGGCCCAAGGTAGTAATATTGATCAACCTGGAGTTGCGAGAAGAATTACAAACAATGCATAAGCTTGGTTAGTAAAAATAATGCATGAAGAACAACTAGAATTTATAACAGAGCAGGAGAGAGGTGGAATCGTGCTAGGGAACACTGAATTCATGGTGACTAGAAGTTTTGAAGCAAACTGAATATTTTCCGTACCACATCCGCGCGATGATACACTTCGAGGCATGTAAAGTACAATTGATAAGAGCTGCAGAGTATACATGATATGAGTGTCGTGATTTTTCGTTCTCTCTGACTTCATAATGAGTTGATGATGGTCCTTTTCACCTGCCGATGTGACTTCTATTTAACAACTTGCCTCGACCTTCGGCACTTAAAAACATCATTTCTGATAGGACTCAACTCTTTGGGAATAGACTTGTACCATTTACACATGTTTTGCTCTAACATCCCTTCTCGACTCCAACGGCTAACTCCCCACTTGTTGACTTTGACCCCTTTGTTGTTCGGTACCTCACCTCACATGCTTTGACACACGAACCATGACTTGACTAAGACCGACTCTAACTAAAAGAAAAATGATGGTGCTAACAACTAGCTCCAACGAGGATGCTATCCTCCCAGTGAGGTAGCAAAGAACAACAGACCAGGTGCCTGACCATTGGGCCTTATTTGACTTCGAGACACTGAAAAAAAAACATAAAACAAAAAATGAAACCTAAAACTTATTGACACGGTTTCAACCAGGATCAACATAAACTCAGGGCCTTCACTTTGGGCTTCAATTTTCTACTAACACACTGACTCGAAACGCTTCCTTTGAAAACAAAAATAAAATGACTATTTAAAATGGTGTGTGACTTAAATGGACTTTATTGCACCAGATAGTGTTTAAGGAACCTACCATTTACAGCTCCCCAACCAACGCACTCTCCATTTAGATATTCCAGAAAATAAGCATTTTTCCCATGATATGCACTGATTTTGAATGGACCCATCCAAATATTATCGAATTTTTCATGCTTTCCTTTATCTTTGTTCCTCACGTCCCACTTCAGCACCAGATCCCCCATCTGAAATTCCTCCTGCTTAGAGTGCTTTTCGAAGGTTTTTTTCATCATCTCCTCGTGGTGTTGTGATAGATTGTACACCTTCTCCCTCATCTATTGTGTGTGTATCAACTGATTTATCCTTCTCTGCATGTCATTTGGCTTGACTTCTTTTTGTTGTAGCAACTTCTTGACGGGAAACCCCAGTGAGGTGGGGAAAAATGCATCCGTGCCATATACGATTTGTAATGGCAACGTCGAGATGGACTTCTTTGTAGTGACTCTATCCGCCCATAGTGTGTAAATGATATTTTTATGCCAGGCCTTCTTGTTGTCTTGCAGTATTCTTTTGATGATCCTAGTCAAAATTTTATTTGACGATTTTGCTAACCCATTTCCTTATGGGTATTACGTTGTATAATGTCCCAGGGTTATATTATAATCCTGACAAAACTTCTCCATCTTCTTGGACTTAAATACGACTGATTTATCTGTTATGATCTTGATAGGGCATCCAAATATTGACAAGATGTTTGTCTCCAGAAATTGAATGATGACCGTGTTAGTAGCCTGCTTCGTTGGAATTGCTTCTATCCATTTCGTGAAGTAATATGTGGCCATGAGTATCCATCTTTGCTATGCTGAGGATGGTGGATGGATCTCCCCTTTAAATTCCAAACCCCATTGCATGAACGGTGCTTCAACCGAGATCGGTTTCAGCGGCAGGGGTTGCATCTTTCTCCTTCCATCGAAAATCTAACACTCGTGGAAACTGGAAACTTCTTTGTATACATTTGCGAAGATGTTGGGTCAATAGTAATGTGCTCTTAGGATTTTATGCACATTGGTTTTCCAGTAGTGATGTCCTCCGCAGTCACCTTTATGAAATTCCCCGATAGCTCATTTCACTTCATCTTCCAATAAACAACTCAACAATATCCCTCCTAGATCTTTCCAATACAGTTAGTTATCTAAGATGCAGAACTTAACAACTTTGAGCTTTAAGAATATGGCCTTGGTATTACTTAAACCCGAAGGGTCTTGCAGATTCATCAACACATAGATGATGTCTATATACCATAGTTAATCAATGAACTATGAGACACCTTCACAGTTGTTTCCTCTTGAGGATTCTCTGACATATCAACAATGAAGTTGATTCCCAGTATGTCGCATTTTGATTGTACCATTAGCTTCATGAGGCCCTGACCCTTAATCAGCTTTGTGGGATTGATTTCATGGTCATATTCCAACATGGCCACTATTCACTTACCCCTTCTTCCCTCAAGGTCAGGCTGAGTCAGGATATCCTTGACTGAGTTACTGGGCACATAAGCAATAATGTGAGAATGTAATATGTAAGTTCTGAACTCCTTTAGGGATTTCACTAAGGCATATGCTTGTTTCTCCATAATGTTGTACCTTAGTGGGGAATCCCTTAGTGTGCTCCTGAAATAGGCTATAGGATTCTCATGGATTCTCAAAGTTTTGATCGTCTTTCTGTAACAACACACCAACAATTGTATGCTATGAGGTGAACAAGAACAAGATGAAATCCTTCATGAAGTCTAGGTTGGCCAACACGGGAGCTTTAGTCATCGCTATCTTGATGTCTTCAAATGATTTCTTAGCTTTAGGCTTCCATTTGATATCATTCCCCTTTTTGAGCATACAATTGATATGTTTTATAATTTCCACCAGGTTCGGGATGAATCTTCTCAAGAAATTTACCTTTCCCAGGAGGGAATCCACCTCCTTTTTGCTGCGTGGAGTAATGATTTCAGGATTCCTTCAACCCTCCTGGGGTCTATCTTTATACCCTCCTTTGAGATGATGTGTCCCAACAAATTCCCCTCTTGCATACAAAATGTGACCTTTTTGGGTTCAATGATATGACGAATCTCCTTCATTTCTGGAATACCCTCTTTAGATGCTCGAGGTGTTTTTCATCAGAGTCAGAGTACACTGTAATGTCATCCAGATAAATCACAATAAAATTTTCCTTTTCGTCAACAAACGCTATGTCCATTTCCCTCTGAAAAGTATCTCTGACATTCATCAAGCTGAAAGGCATCTTAGCATACATGAACGTCCCCCATGGTGTCGTAAAGGTCATCTTTTCCCTATCATTCGGGTGTACCATGATCTGATTGTAACCTGAAAAACCATCCAGCATGGACATCTTCTGGGACCCCACTACCTTTTGTAGAATATATTCCATTTTAGGGAGTGAGTAGTGGTCCTTTAGGGATACTTTGTTCAAGTTTCAAAAATCCACGCACAATCTTATTTCTCTGCTCTTTTTTCTCACAGGTACCAGGTTGGAAACCCACTTCGAAAACCTTAAAGAAATGATAATTTTATCTTCGAAGAATTTCTTTACCTCCTTTTGGATTAGCGGTAGTAGCAGGGGATTTATCCATCTTATCTTTTGTTTGAAAAGCCTCTGGCCTTCTTTGAGAGGAATGACATGCTGAATCACTTTGGTGTTGTAAACCTTTAAGTCATCATAACTCCAAGTGAAAATGTCGGGGAAATCCTTCATGAGATTGATGAAGTCTTGTCTGACCCTTGGACTGAGTGTTTTCGACAATTTGATTATTTTCGGATTCTTCTGGGTCTCAATTCTGCAATCTTTGACATCCTTATTGTTTGCAATGATCTTAGGAATTCTAGCCACATTGTTTTCGTCAAATAGATTTTCCAACGGAACTAATCCCTTTGGGATGATATTGTTTTTTAGTTGTACTATGTCCCTTCCAGATCTCTGGTTTTGGAAAGGTTCATCATTACTATGCACATCTGCACTCTCATCTTCATTGTATCAACACTCGTCATCAATGTTTATATTAGCGAACTCATCGCTCATCTGGAGAAATATATCCACCTATTTGTCGTCCTCGAACACCTGCCAATATTTGATTTATCAGGCACTGCTGGCCTGTGTTTGACTTCGATCTCATATTTTATGTTGGGAAAGATGGAAATTTTAAAAACTGAGGTCGAGGTGTCCAATGCATTAACAATTTGACTATGCACCCTTGGGATCACCAATAGATTATACTCTGAGAATTCTTCGAGGAGGTCCAACACTAATTTTATGTATGCTCTCAGCCTGGGGTGCTTGGATTGATATATTCCTTTCACTTGGTTTATAACCAGAATAGAGTCCCCATGCACTGCTATCCTCTTTGCTCCCAATTCTTTCAAAACTTTTAGGCCCAAAACCAGTGCCTCATACTCAGCTATGTTATTTGTACAATTGAAAGAGAGTTTGTATGAGCAGAGTTTTGTGCCCACCTTGGGAGGAATTATATATACACCGGCCCCTACCCCTTCTTTGTTGAAAGAACCATGGAAACTCATGTTCGACATCTCATTCTCTGTGTGGTTCCTCAGGTTGGTGCACTCTGCTTCTCATCACGCAACTTTATCATCGATTGTCATGACGGATATAGGTTCTTCCTATTCAAATATAAGGTCATTGTAGAATATGGAGGATCTGACCTCAGTGTCGATGAAGTAGATAGGATGGTTATTCTGCTGCGTCTTACTGCTTACCATGTATTTTAGCAGTACTTCTATGTATAACTGTCTCTCCTGGTCGAAGACAGGGATGGTGGCGTACAACATGTCCATTTGCATATTTCATTTTAATTTCGTATCCCACAACCTAGATAACAACATGCCAAACTTAGGGGGTATGTCATCCATGACCATGTCAATAACCATTTTCTTCAAAGGAATCTGGGCCAACGACATGACCAAGTCTTTGATGATACCCAACCACTTCACTTTCCTTGAGTCAAAATAAAAAAGGTCCTTATAGGGCCTGGTGATATCCAAACCCAACTGATAGTTCTTACAAACACCCATTGAAGTTGTGCAAAGTCAATATATGGACCACAAAGAAACCTACGATAGTTATGGTGGGATATTACTAGGATGAGCAAGCTACTCAAGAAGTACAGAGTTTGTTGCGAGAATATGAGGATTTGTTCCCAAAAACATTTTTAGAGTTAAAAGGGATTAAAGGAGTTATGGGAGAGATGAAAATTGAATTAAAACTAGGATCAAAGCTTGTGAGGCACAAACCATACCTCCTTAACCCCTGATTGAAAGATAAGGTTAAGAGGGAAATAGACAAGATGTTGGAAGTTGGACTTATTTTTGTAGTGGAAGAAGCAAAATGGGTTAGCTCAATAGTCATCCAGAGAAACAAGGGCACATAAGACATTAGGGTCTGTGTGGACTATAAAATATTTAACTCTGCCTGTGTGCATGACCCTTTTCCAACACCTTTTACTGATGAGGTGCTAGAACAGGTTGCAGGGAAATAATCTTACTCATTTACAGATGGATTTTCGGGGTATCACCAAGTAAGAATTGCTGAAGAGTACAAAACGAAGACCATATTCATAACAGAATGGGGGTCATTTTCATACAATGTTGTAACACTCCCAACCCATAAATAACATTTCTAGGGGTGGGGCATTAGATTTTTTCTTTTCCTGGTTCATTTTCCATCCTTTACTTAAGACAAAACCCTCTTAACCAGCTTCCTAAAGCTTACATCTCTCACTAGGTGACTAAACAAGCTAGCAGGGTCCCCCTCGTGACCTCTGGCTGAAAACAAGGAGCTAAGAGCCTGTGTTAGCAAGGTTTCGACACTTCAGAAATTCTCAGACTTCAGGAATTACTAAAAGTGTTGACAAATTCCTATATCGCTGAACAACAGAGGAAATCAATGGTCCACGTCCTCCGCTGAGATCCTACGGTTAAAGGGGGGAAGGGGGCTTTGGATATCGACATGCATCATACATTTTTCAAAATCCACGAAGTCTTGAAATGTCTCCACGTGCCCCTGTCCCTTCGGTGTTCGATGATCGATGATTCTCGTCGAACATTCCTTATTCCACACTATGCCCAAACTCTCGAATTCTCATTATGTTTGGTGATCAGCTATCGTTATTGGAATTTTAGCCTTCGAAGATTTGTGATTTGGGATGGAAGTTCCTATATTGTACCACTCACTAGATCTTCTAAACTTCAAAGTTGTCTAAACTCATGGGGTATTGATTACGTTGCCAACCACATTGGCCAGGAAGGCACGAATCAAGGCTGACACATAGATGGGTTAGGGGCAACACGTGCCCTCACCTGGGATGATACATGTCACATTTCAAGGGTTCTATGGGGTAGATGATGTGCATGGATCTAGGTGGCATGTGGCTCGTCAAGTTTAATTCCACGTCGCCATGGACGATGTCACTGCACCTTGTCACCTCGGACTAAAAGGCTTCTACATTCCTCAGATCTCACGGTCGAGATCCAGTCACGTAGACTTTTATATCTATGACTCTAGTTACCTCAGGGTTTCAGCGTTCCAGAGTATTGCTATGCAAACTCCTCTTACCTTCTAAAGTGTTGAATCTCTAAATTAGAGGGATTAGCACCACATGTCCCCGATATATAGATGGCTGGGAAAAGGATCTGAAGGATCCCACGATATACAGTTCTAGGTCCTTCGCGGCTCCGGCCTTCGGTGTTTTTGGATCTTGGTTTAGTTGGAGAGATAGGTTCAACCAACCACCTAGGGAACCACCTATCACCATAAAATCTTACGGGAAATTGAGTCTCCCGGTTACCTTCGGTCAGTATAAGGCTGATGAGATCATTCATACTCCAAAGTCCCAGACTTCCGGAGCTACGAAGCCAAGGGGACATAGCTTCCTTAGGATTAGGCCAAGTTTCCTAGGTATTGGTCGTATGGTCCTTTCGAATGGATCTCATCCGCTCATCTTCCAAATGAAGGGACCTCCCCTTTTTAAAGATTTCACTTTTGCTACCATTTTGGAGCTTTGTCATGAAATGGTTAAGGACTTGGGCTCAAAATCTCGGTCACACGACAAGGATTCTGAAAGAGCTATCCTCTTCAGATGGATAGGTTCAGGTCAACACAATATCTCCCATCTCAACCATCATACAAGCTTATTATGCAGGAAGCCTCCAGAGCTAAATTGGGAATATAGACTATTGGTTGAAGGTGTAAGCTTTCAAGGAGAGGGAGGCATGTACATACTGTAACCATTCCACACAGAAATTTTTTATAAATACACACATGCATAGATCTAGGCATTCATCCATTATTCCAGTTCAACACATAAAATAAGGAAAATACTTATCAGACCCAGATAACATGAAGTGACTTCTGAAGGGGGTGCCCGTTTCCACCCAACCATAGGCTCAGTCACTCCAAATGGATTTACCACTAGGCACCCCTGAGCTAGACCATGATGCTCTGCAACATAATATTTTCTTTTGACTCAGCGACAATAGGGATGAAGGTTACTCTCCTCCTCCTGTAGGATATTGGAAATGGTTTACATGATACCAAGCAAGGAGGAATGACCTCTTTTATCATCTTGTATCATAACCTTCTCATCCATTTCCTGTGTCCATAACATTTATTTTCCATTTCTTCCTTGATCCTGAGAGCTTCACCTCTTGTCTCTGCACTCTTCACATGTCCTCCTCCCCCACCATACCTTCCTTTCTTCCCTCCTTCAACAAGCTTGTGTGTGGCTTGAATTCGCAGCCCGTGGTCAGGTCTGGAAGCCTTACAGATGGGTTCTCTACCCCATCCCCTCATTAACTCTTTAGGAGGTCTTCCCGCCTACCAGCCTGTCTATAATTCATTTCCGGGTCAGATGATTATTTTGGTCCCGAGAAATTAAATCCAGTAAGGTACTAGTTTGGTGAAGGTTAATGCAACCATTCATGGTCCCCTTCACCATCTCTTTTCATAGAAATTGTGGTATTTCTTATTACACCCCCCCTTCCAACAGTCATGCAATACTTATCCCTATTTATATTAATTAACAGAATTTACATTCATTGACCTTTTATAAAAAGTTCCATCAAATCAATCATTCATACATACTAAGTTTTCCATAGTCTCTTGGACATTATAGTTATATTTACAAACTAGGGGAAACAAGGTGTTACAATTCCCTCCCCCTTAAAGGAACATCGTCCTCGATGTTCTATCTGTCAACATGCTCTATATATACAGAAGTGAACAAAAATGGATATGCCTGTCTCATGGCATCCTCCATTTCCCACGTATCCTCATCTGGGACAAAGTATTTCCACTGCACCTTGACCTATGAAATGGTTTGGTTCTTGAGTGGGGTTTCCTTCCTATCTAGTATGCATTAAGGTTGTGGAAGGAATTCTCCCTCCGGTTCCACCTGGATCACAAACCAGTCAATTGTATGATTAGAATCATGTACATATTTCTTCAATAATGAAACATGGAAAACATTATGGGCCTTTACTATGGGAGTGAGTTCTATCCTGTAGGCTAAAGGTCCCACTCTATCTAAGACTTCAAAGGGTCCACAATATCTAGGTTCTAGCTTGGAACAAGCTCCCATTCTCAGGGAGGTCTTTCTGGGCCTAACATTGAGATAGACATGATCTCCTATCTTGAATTCTCTGGGAGTTCTCTTTCTGTCGATGTAACTTTTCTTTCTATCCTGAGAGATTTTCAGATTTTTCTTTATCTGAATCACTTTTTGTTCCATTTCTTTCAGCATGTTAGTTGTGATTGTAATTCTATCCACTAGATTACTCCAACTGTCTAGAGTCTTGCATTGTCTACCATAGAGGGCTTCGAAAGGGCTCATCTTCAGTGATTCTTGATAACTGTTGTTGTAGGAAAATTCTAACAATGGTAGGTATTCCTTCCACTTCTTAGGCTGATTCATTACATGCATTCTTAGTATGTATTCTAATATCTAGTTTACTCTTTATATCTGTCCATCGGTTTGAGGGTGATATGATGTGCTAAAAAACAATTTAGTCTCAAAACTAGCCATCAAGGATTTCCAAAAGCTTGAAGTGAATTTTGTGTCTCTTTCAGATACAATATCCCTAGGCATGCCATGCAGTCTGAATATATCCTTCATGAATATGTTGGAAATATCTATTTCCTTGCAATTCGATTTGACAGGAATGAAGTGAGAGGACTTGCTCAACTTGTCCACCACTACCATGATGGCATCATTATGCCTGCCCGATTTTGGTAATCCGGTGATGAAATCCATGGAGATGGTCTCCCATTTCCATTACAGAATTGGTAGAGGTTGCAACAACCCTTCTGGATGCTAGTGTTTTGCCTTAACTTGCTGGCATTCTAGACATTTAGCTAAATATTCAGCTATGTCCTTTTTCAATCCAGGCCAATAGAATTGTTTCCTAGTGGTTGTGATTATTTTATGATATCCTAGGTGACTAGTATATGGTCTCTTGTGCAGTTCATCCACTATGAACCTCTTCAAGTCGTCACAACTTGGGATATCCAATCTATTTTTGTAAGTCAACAGACCTTCATCCAACATCTGATAGCCTTCATACTTTATCCATGTGGACTCTTGCTTTACGTACGATGTCACGCTCTTGAAGAATGCATATGTTTCTTGTGCATTCCCGACTCTTTCCCTAAAATCCATTTCACAGGTGCTCACCGCTGTTAGGTTAATGGTTTTCATGCTTATGCTAAGGGCATCGACCACCCTATTTGTCTTTCCTTCTATGTGTTTGATTTCGAAATCAAATTCACTAAGGAGACCCATCCACCTAGCTTGTCTAGCATTGGTTTTTGGTTGATCAAACAGATTCCTCAACCCACAATGGTCTGTCATAAGTACAAATATCCTACCTAGGAGGTAATTTCTCCACATTTTTAAAGCATGCACTATGGCAGCCAACTCTAGATCATGGGCCACATACTTGATTTCATTCTCATTCAATTTTCTGGATTCGTAGAAAATTGCACGTCCTTCTTGCATAAGGAATCCTCTGAGTCCTTCCTTCCAGGCATCTGTACACATGAGGAAGTCATTATTAGGTTTTGCAATCTTCAGCATGGGTGCATGGGTTAGAAGGTGTCTTAGCTCCTAAAATATTTCTTTACATTCTGATGTCCGACTGAATTTAACTCCCTTTTTCTGGAGGGTAGTGATTGGACAACCAATCTTGGAAAATCCTTTTATGGACCTTCTATAATATCCTGCTAAGCCCATAAAGGATATGCTATCAGATACATCCTTTGGGGTAGGCCATTCCATAATAGATCTGATCTTGTCATGGTCTACTGCCACTCCTTTAGAAATAACATGGCCTAAGTAATGGACTTGTTTCTAGAAAAAGTCACACTTGCTAAACTTAGCATAGAGATGATGCTCTCTTAGAAATTGAAGTAAAAGTCTAAGATGTTCTTCGTTCTCCTCTCTGTTCTTGGATTAGATTAGGATATTGTCAATGAAAACCAATACAAATCTGTCTAGGAATCTGCCGAGTACATTATTCATCAGGCACATAAAAGTGGCAAGGGCATTGGTTAATCCAAATGGCACCACCACAAATTCATAGTGACCATACCTTGTCCTGAAGGTTGTTTTGTGGATATATTCATCCTAGATTTTGACTTGATGGTATCCAGACCTCAAGTCAATCTTTGAGAAAATGGAAGCACCCCCTAATCGATCAAACATGTCATCGATTCTTGGTAAGGGGTACTTGTTATTTATGGTTGTCTGATTGAGTTGTCTATAATCTATGCACAGCCGGAGTGTGCCATATTTATTCTTCACAAACAAGACTAGTGCTCCCCATGGAGACACACTAGACTAGATGTAGCCTTTGTCCATCATTTTCTTTAGATGTAGATTGAGCTCAACTAGTTTGGGTATACTCATCCTATAGGGTGTCCTAGACACTAAAACTACTCCTAGTGCAAGTTCTATCGAGAAGTCAATGTCTCTTCTCAGAGGTAGACCTAGAACCTCTTCTGGGAACACATCTCTATACTCTCTTAATATGGGGTGGTCTTGTAGGTTCAACCTATCATCCTCAACAGATTCCAACACCTGTATTGCATGTAGAGGACATCCCTTTCTGCAATACTTTGTCATTTGAAGGGATGATATTTGTCTCACTAAGACAACCTTCTGAATTCCTCGGAGGGTTATATTTCTCCCTTCTTCATTTACACATTCTAAGGTTTTATGGTAACATTCCAACTTAGTTTTATATGCATATAGCCAGTCCATACCAATCATTAGGTCATAAGATCCTAGAGGAAGTATGTTAAGGGTAGCTTGGGTGGGCAATCCATCCATAATGAATTGGAAAGATGGTATGGACTCCTCTACTTTTATTTTGGTTCTAGTGTCTAGTTGTACCAACCATGGCTTAGAAATTTTATGTGGCTGAAATTTACACTTATCAACAGTATGAGGGGACACATAACTCAAATTAGAATGACGGACAATTAAAATATAAATTAGATGGTTGACGATCATACCTTCCATCTCCACCACTAAATCTTGGTGGTCGGTTTGTTTATTATCCATGACTAAATCCGTGGCATACTCCTAGCCACATCATTGATGGTGGTAGCTTCTTGGATTTGTAAACTCTCCTACTATTCTATTGTCTGTGTGGACAATCCCTTAGTAGATGTTCTTCTCCACAACCCCAACATTTCAAGGGTTCATTCTTTGGGTTATTCGTCTTTCCTAGGCTTGCTCCAAAAGGTTTATTTCCACTCCGGGAGGGGAAATTCTACTGATATACACTTCTAGAAAGAAGGCTTATCCTAGAGTCCTTCCTATAGTTCTTGAATATTGAGGATTTGAACCCCTTCTTATTGAATCTTGAACCCCTCTTCTTCTTCCAATCCTCGCGAGGTTTTGTCTAACTCCCGAGTTGTTCGTAAAAATACCTCACCTTCCAGATAGTGTCTTGTAAGGTCTTCGACTCATCAAAATCAATCCTGTTTCGGTAGGTCTGAGGTAATCCACTGATAAATCATTGCACATTTACCTTTTCATCTTTTATGTAGGGTAGATACCTCAGCAGCTCAAGGAATTTATTGATATAATCCTCTATGTTGAGTTGTCCCAGCTTGAGTTCATAGAACTCCTTAGTCTTCCCATCGAGGTATTTCTACGACAAATGCTTCTTCTTAAAGTGTTTCTCAAACTATTTCCATTATAATTCATTTTCATGGATTCCTTTCACATTCTTAAGATCTTCCCACCAAATGGAAGCCTTTCCATTCAGGTTGAAGATGGCTATTTGAGCCTTCAATTTTTTGGAATAGTCATGAACTCTGAAGTACTTCTTTAAACCAAGCATCCAATATTTTGCCTCTTCCCCTTTATTAATATAACCATCGAAAGAGGGTGGTTTGAATTTCTTAAACTCTTCATATTCATGACTTTTGGAATGATTTCTCTTCTTCCCTCTCCTTTGAGAATGTGAGCTAGTTTTGCTACTAGAAGACCCCTCTGAGTTGCCAATTTCCTTCCCATAGGATTATCTCGATGAGTGTCCCCTGTCTTTAGTTTGGACCTTCCTCGAGGTACTCCTCCTAGTGTGGCCACTTATGGGACCATGTTTTCGTATCTCAGGTGGACTTTGGCTTCTCTTCGTATGTCGTCGGTCCACATGAAAGGTTGCAGGTCCATGTTGCAGTTGTCTCTGTATGTCGGATAAGCTCTACAACAATACTGCATTAATTTCCGTTTTCTTCTCTTGTTCATTTTTCAATCTCTCGTTGTCGGCCTTGAAACTTTATAATTCGGCCATGAGGCTCCTTACAATTTCAGCCATATCTGGAGGGGTCTCCACTACCCTCCTCTCGTCGGATTCTTCTTCTCTATTATGGGATCCATCCCCCACTTCATGGCACGTCACCAACCTTTATGCTTGTAGTTTCCCGTGATTCACTAATCAATTGAGTGTTGAAAAAACACTTGTTTTTATCTAACAGTCTATTAGTTCATGAACACCATAGTCATATTTCTGAAATACACACATAGAGTAGGAGACTTTCATTCTTTTATTCAGTAAGGGTTTAACCAGACTCTTTAGGAAAGAGGTAAGGTAGGGTGTCACCCTTAAATTTCTTTAAATATGGTTTTTAAGGAACTTGTCCATGAGCCCAAGCAGGCCAAGTGTTGTAACCATGATCTGATACCAATTTGCAACACTCCCAACCCCTAAATATCCTTTCTAGAGGTGGGGCATCATATTTTCGGTTTTCCTAGTTCATTTTCAGTCCTTTACTTAATCCAAACACCTCTTAACTAGCTTCCCAAATCTTAAATCTCTCACTGGGTGATTAAACCAGCGAGCGGGGTCCTCCTCGTGACCTAGGGTTGAAAATCGGGAGCTAAGAGCATGTGTTATCAAGGTTTTGACACTTCGGAAGTTCCTAGAATTCAGGAATTCCCAAAAGTGTTGACAAATTCCTAGATCGTCGAACAATGGAGGAAATCAACGGTCCACGTCCTCTGCTGAGATCCTACGGTTAAAGCGGGGGGGGGGGGATTTTACTATCTACACACATCATACCTTTTTCCAAATCCCTGAAGTCCTAAAATGTCTCCACATGCCCCTAGCCCTTCGATGTTCGACAATTAGTGATTCTCGTCGAACATTCCTTATTCCACACTATGCCCAAACTCCCGAAATCGTGTTATGTTTGACGATCGGATATCGCTATTGGAATTTTTGCCTTCGACGATTAGTGATTTGGGTTGGATGTTCCTATATTATACCACTCACTAAATCTTCTGAAATTTGAATCTTTCTAAACTCATGGGGTCTTGATTATGTCGCTAGCCACGTTGGTCAGGCAGTAATGAACTAGGGATGACATATAGATGGGTCAGGGACAACACGTTCCCTCACCCGGAATGACACATGTCATGTTTCAAGGGCTCTATGGGGTGGGTGATGCGCATGGATCAAGGTGAAATGTGGCTCGTCGAGTTTAATTCCACATCACCATGGATTATGTCATTGCACCTCGTCAACTTGAACTAACAGGATTCTACATTCCTCAGATCTCATAGTCGATATTTAGTCACACAAACTTATAGATCTTTGGCTCTAGTTACCTCGGGGTTTAGGAGTTCAAGAGTGTTTCTATTGTTGGACAAATGAGAGGGAGGGTGAATCAGTTGTTACTTTGCTTAAACAATTATGTATATTTTAAAATCTTTACAAAACACTCAATGGCGATCACAATATTGCAGGAAGGTAAGCAATAAAATATTCAACATCAATCACACACATAAAATATATAGAGACAGATATTTCCCGAGGAAACCCATAAAGGGAAAAACCTCTTCTTCTTGATATGATAAGTAATCTTTATTTTCTGTACATTATCATTCTTATGAGCTCCAACTCCTCCTGAGGCTACAACCTTTGTTTTACAAGCAACAACTTGCTAAGAGCACCAACTCTCTGGTTTCTCTAGCACCCATTAAAAGGAAGTACTAACTCCCTGAGTGTTCCATCACCAACTGGATGGAAGCGCCAACTTCCAGTCACACAGGAACCAACTTGTATAACAAAGAACAATAGTTCTCCCTTGCACCATCCTACCACCCTGGGTTTTTTTTTTTATGCAACTAGATGGAAGCTACAACTCCATGTGTTCAAGCACCTACTTGAAACTTTGAGGACAAAATTCCTCCCTACCACTTCACTACCACCCTGAAATATAATTTTTTTTCTTTTCTTCAATTTATCATAGTGATACATCATTTATCAATGGCTTACCAATATCATCATTTTTCTGCTACATAGCTCTGCTCTTCCTTCATCAGTGTCTCTCTGCTTGCATGCCTTGCACTTTTTGTTCTTCTATGTTTTATTCTTTGTGCACCATCTCCCTTCTATGCGCTATGCCTCTGCATGTTATTCACCGTGTCACTATTCTTCCCTACTAATTGTTTACATCATCTCTTCCTCACAACTGCATCGCTAACCAGCAGACTCCCTTCACTTCTATGTTCTGCATCTTTTTATCACATCGAGTTCTTTGCCTGATCATCATGGAAACTCTTCATCATCTCTGGTGGTTAGCACCATGTGTTCATCATCAGTGAGAGTTATGTTGAGATTCCTTAGCTTCTCTGGAAATCCAAACTCTTCGTCTTCTCTATTAGTTGCAACCAGTCAATTATGGTTTCTTTGGCTTCTAAGCTCCTTCCTTCATGTGATCACTAGCGATGACCATACGCTTGGGATTAACGAGCGCTTGAGCGCTTATCAATTCAATGACCACGATTCATTCTCCTTAAATGGATGATTGTCGTAACTTCAAAAATTTTCCCTTTAGAAATTTTGGGTTTCAAACCTTTCGAAACTTTTGAATCAGAATCCCCAAACAGATCGGACAGTTTACATTTAATTCATAGAAATAGATCAATTATTTAATTTTGATTCTTACAAGGCTTAATCTGACAGTCGAGACTTAGTCAACCATTGAGATAGATGGCCACTTTTACTACGGGTCTGTTACTATTATACTTACGCTATCCTTCCATTGTATCTTGATCAATGGTTGAGAGTGCAGTCAACATCAGATCGATGAACGAGATCTCCTTCAGGTCTTTGGACTTTGGATATTTCAAGTCTCAACCCATTCTTTCGTCTAGAGTGATCACCTGCTAAGTCGGTCATAAGACGGTGGAGACTGCTTCCTGTTGGTTACCATTTCCACTTACACTATCCTTGCATTGTAGTAGATCGATGGATGAGATTTCTCTTGAAGTGATCTTCAGATCATACATCTTGTGTTCCCTTCGGGTCTTCGGCATTCGGAACTTCGGGTCTTTGGGAGAGTTTTGGTGGTAGAAATCCTGAGGCAAAACTCTAGGAGTGACTTAACTCTTGCACCACTTGATGATGTGTCATGAATCGAGAAGTTTCCACATGTCACTCAGATTCATGATTTTCACATACCTAAAATGTTGATTTCAACTTGACACTTGCCATTCTCTCACTGTGCCACGTGTCCTTGATGACGTAGAGTGTCGATGTGGTCTATCAGCGTTTCTTGATGACATCAACATAGATCTCCCAATGTGACACATGTTCATTTTCTTGATCTAATGGTCATCCTAACTCATGATGTATCTTAGATCGATGAATGAGAGTGACTTCAGACCTCCGTCCTTCGAGACTTCAGAAATTTTGACATTTCTTGGTGGTGAAACTCCTGAAACAATTCTCTCAGAGTGACGTAACTTGCTTACATCACATGTTGACATGGAACGAGCCAATTTCCTCTTGACACTTGTCATCACCTAATTATTCCATGCATATTTGTTGACGTGGTCTACTGACATGGTCTTCCAATGTGGTCTTCTTACGTGGTCTGCCATGATGCCCTTTTGCTGGTGTGGTCTACTGACCAACAACCCTGATCCAACGGTCCTCGTTTGTCATCCAAATCCGATGATCCTTATTCATTTCAGGTTTTCGGGCTTTAGGTATTTCACATTTCAAACATTCTGAAGCATAACCTCCTTGTGACTTTAAACCTGAACTAAATGTTGTTCGTCAATCAGGATCTTAGATCAACAACTTGATCTATCAGCATTGTGTCTCTGCTAGCTTATACTGTCCTTCCACTTGAAAGTGATCCGACGGATGACGAGAATTCACATAATTGAATTCTCAAACATTTTTCTCACTTATCCTATCCTTCCACTCAAAAATGATCCAACGGTTGTGAAGTTTCTTAAAACAGATCCACGATCAAGATAGATTATTCAACCACAATTGGGGAGTGTTTTAACTCATCACCCAACTCCACAATGGGAATATGTGCACTATTGGTGAGTTAACCACAATCATTGATCTTCGAAGCTATAAGATCGGACGGTCCTGACTAATTGTCGGATGGGAACAAGCGCGATGTTTAATTCTCCTTTCAATATCCGCATATCATCCCTATCGTAGATTTGGAGATTGCGCATATGACAGTCACGATTTAATATGAATTAAACACATTGTCTATTGGATCAACCACATTCGTAGATCTTCGATATATCGATGAATGGGAAAAGGATTTGAAGGATCCCATGATATACAGTTCTAGGTCCTTCGCGGCTCCAACCTTTGGGATTTTTAGATCCTGGTTTAGTTGGTGATATAGGTTCACCCAACCACCTGGGGAACCGCCTATCGTCAGACAATCTTATGGCACACCGAGTCTCCCAGTTACCTTTGGTCAGCAAAAGGATGATGAGGTCAGTCATACTCCGAAGTTCCAGACTTCCAAAGCTACGAAGCCAAGGGGACATAGCTTCCTTAGCTTAGCCCAAGGTTCCTGGGTATTGGTCATATGGGTTTTTTCTAACGGATCTTCTCCACTCATATTCCAAATGAAGGGACCTCCTCTTTTTAATGCTTCCAATTGTGTTACCCTTCCAGAGATTTGTCATGAAATGGTTAAGGACTTGGGCCCGGAATATTGGTCGCACAACAAGGATTTTGAAAGAGGTATCCTCTTCAAACGGACAGGTTCAGGTCGACACAATATTTCCCATCTCGACCATCATACAATATTATGCCCCAGGAAGCCTCCAGAGCTAAGCTGGGCATACAAACTATTGGTCGAAAGTGTAATATTTCAAGAAGAAGGAGGCATGTATATACTATAACCATTCCACACAGAAAACATTTATAAATACACATGTTGGCACAGGGGCAGACCCAGGGTTCAACTCTATCAGTGCACCAACAAACCCTAACTACTGGCCCTTTTTGAAACACCTGTGAAGTAGATGAAGTCTCACCTGAAGTAACAATAGGGGGTTACACGACATAGGTGTATACAACCATAGGAAATGTAAGATGATTTTAGAGCAACAACGCAAGATAACCTAGATATGCTTAACAGTATAATGCTAACTCCCTAATGTTATTTATATCTCTTATCTTTAGTAGGTAAAACAACAATGCAATAATAGTATAACAGATAGAAAATAACACAGCATCAACCACAGAGAACAACAAGATTTATGTGGTTCACCCCTCCCTAGGTCTATGTCCACAATACTGTTCTTATGGATTAAGTATATGAAAAATACATAGTTCTATCTGTGCACTTAGCTACAGATCCTTCTCTCTCTTCCTCTTTATCTCACCTCCCTATGCACCCAGCTGCAGGATATATCTTTTCACCCAGTTGAAGATCTAAAAATACAAGAATGATCTAAGACATAATACTTCTACCTCTCCAAAACAAACAATATCAACAACCCTCTCAACTATTCTAGACCTATTTTATACATTTCATGATTCTTAGACAACCCTATATCGAAGTATAAGTGTCAAAACCCTATGTCCCAAAACCCTAGGTGCCAAAACCCTAGGTCCAAATAACCCTCATTTTAAGGACTTCGCCAACTTGTTCTTACTTCTTCCCCGCGAGTTTCTCCAAAGCACCCATTGATGTCCTAGTCCACTTGTTGACTTGTCCACAATCCAACTTCCTTGCTTTTTTGTCTTCCTAGATATTCTCTTTCAACGACCTGCTTTCCTTTACTTTGCTCCTCCTTTTCTTCTTCTTTAACCACTTCGACTCCTGCTCGGTTTGTGTGACTTCCATGTGCTTCATACTTTGTCTTTATTCTTCTTTAATATTTTCTTTCTTCCTTAATACATGACCAAGGGCCAATAGGCCCCCAACACTCACATGTGACTCATCATGAGTCATTGCAGGGTTGAACCTTTTGTATCACTTTGACTGCAGATTGCGCAGGTGAGCCTATTCTTTCTAATTCCTCCCTCCCTATTGTGTGCAGACTGTATTTTATTTGTCTGGTACCCAATTTCAATTGCACCTGGTACCTAGACCCTTCTTTCTTGCTTTTACTGAGAGCTTCGAGGCAGCTGGTTGTCATAATACAGCTTCAACCGGCTCCCATTCACTAAACCATCCTTCCATTCTGCATTAATAGTCTTCAACTGTGCAACTCCACCTTCTGTAACATAGGAAAATTTGAATGGTCCAAGCCAATGTGTCTTGAACTTCCCTGGATACTTCATGAACTTGTTGCCATATACAAGTACCAAATATCCTTGTTTAAATGCTTTCTTCTTGATATGTCTCTCATGGTAAGACTTTTCTCGTTCTTTTTGTACCTACTCATGAAATCCTTCAATGAACCTATCTTCCTCTATTTCTATCAACTACGCAAGCCTATCCTAAAAAACACCAGTGTCATCCATACTTGTAAATGTCGCAATTCTTAAACTAGGAACCAAATATTCCATAGGTACCACTACTTCCTGGACATAAACTGACTTAAAGGGAGTTTGCGTTGTTAATTTTTTTCAAGTAGTTCGATAAGCCCGTAACACAATTGGAATTCTCAAATCCCAATCATCCCTGTTAACACTTCAAATCTTAGTCAGTGCTGTTTACAAAATCTTATTTAAGGTTTCCACTGTACCATTCGCCTGTGGGTGGTATGGTGTGCTCTTCTGATGGTTAAATTTGAACTCCTGATTCAAGGCTTCAATAGTTTTGTCAATGAAGTGTGTTCCTTGATCACTCATAAGGATCTTCGGGAATCCAAATCTAGTTATGATATCATCAAAGATGAACCGTGCAACTGTAGCTGCACTACAGTCCTTAACTACTCTTTCTTCTACCCATTGGGTCAAATACTCTATAGTAGTGATGATATATGGAGCTTCTGTGCGCTTTCCTGGTGGATTGATTGGTCCCACAAATTCAATAGCCCATTTCTAAAATGCTTGTAATGTTAACTGAGGTGCTAAAGGAATCTCATCCCTTCTAGAAGGCTTTCCTACTCTTTGACATACATCAAAGGCTCTGTAGTATTCCTTGGCATCCTTTTGTAAAGTGGGCCACCAGAGGCCAGCTCTAAGAACCTTCTGTGTTGTTTCTTTCCCTGCATAGTGTCCTCCTGCATTGCCTTCATGTGCTTCTGCAAGAATCAATGGTCTTTCTGACTCCATAACACATCTTCTCAATATCTCATCTACTTCCATCTTATATAACTGTCCAACTATAATTTGAAAATCTGCAGTGCAGACTACCAACTATTTCTTATGCATAATTGTATACTCGTGAGGTTCCATTCATGTGAACAGTAATTGGACTATCTCAGCCAAGTGATCATCGAATTTTCTGATAGCCAACAACTTTGAATATAATAGTGTATCATCCAAACTGGTAGGTTCCTCTCCATGTTCTAACCTGGATAAGTGGTCAGGTCCCTTATTCATTCTCCCTAGTTTGACCATGATATCAAATTCATACTCTTGGAATAATAGTATCCATCTGCATATTCTTCCCCCCAACACTGGATTTTTGACTAAGTAATTCAATTCATAATGATCAATAAACATCTTAAAATGTCCTCCCAACAAGTAGTGTCTAAATTTCTACAACGCATATACCATAGCTAGGCCTTCCCTTTCAGTGGTAGTATAATTCATTTTTGATGTAGAAAGCTTCCTACTAGCGAATGTTATAGGGTTGTCAATATCTCCTGCACTTGGTTTTGAAAAAACTACTCCTAATGCAATGGATGAAGCATCGACATGAACATGGAATTCCTTACTCCAATCTGGAAAAACCAAAATAGGCGCAGTGACCATTTTATGCTTTAGTGTGTCGAAGCTCTGTTGGCATTCCTCTATCCATTGAAACTTACTATCTTTCTTTAATAGCTTCTCCATAGGTGTTGTTATCTGTGCATAACCCTTAATGAAAATTTTGTATTATCTAGTGTGTCCCAATGCAGTGCGCCACTGTCTAACCGAAGTAGGAGGATGTAGATCAACAATGATAACAATCTTGGAAGGATCTACCAACAGCCACTGCTTACACACAATGTGTCCTAGAAACACTCCAAAAGGTGAAAAGAAAATACACTTCTTCAAGTTTAGGGAAATATGAGATTTCCTTCACTTATCTAACATTAATCTCAAACATTCAATATGATCTTTCAATAGGCTAAAAATGGTCCAATCATCAAAGTATGCTTCCAAAAACTTGTGTAAAAATTCCTTAAATGCTTCGACCACCAACCTAGAAATGATGGTTGGTGCATTCTTCAAGCCAAAAGGCATCACAATGTACTAAAAAGAACCCCATTTTGTTGCAAATGTAGTCTTATGTCCATCCTCCTTAGAAATTCCGATCTGGTGATAGCTTGAAAATCCATCTGTGACTAAATAAACTTCTTGTCCTCCTACATTATCTAGAACTACATCAGTAAAAGGTGTAGGGAATGGATCATGTAAACATGCATCATTCAATTTCCTTAGATCTACACAGATTCTGATTTCTCCTAATTTATTATCTTGGACCACCAGAGGGATGATCCATTTAGATTCTTTGATTGTTTCTATGATTCCTTCTTCCAACATTCTATCTAATTCAATCTTAACTTTCTTCTTGTACTTGGGATTCAGTTTGTAAGGCCTCTGCTTGACAGCCTTGCATCTAGTTTCAAAGGAATCTTCATTTCTCCCATGGGCCCTTTAATTCCCTTCATGTCTGTGAACTTGGTTGGAAACAAGTCCTGATACTTGTGCAATAGTTATGTAATCTTACTAATAGTAGCATCGTCCCAATAGTCTCCAACATTTTCCAACTTAGGTGCTTGTTGCTTTGTTCCAATATTAACCTTCTTAATTTTAATAGGCTCCCCAACAAAAGGTAATTCAATCCCTGGCCCTTCTATGTCTCTTTGTTCTTCAGTTTCTTAAATGTTCACATTCCTAGGGTCATCATCCTCATCAACATTAATATTATGAAAACCCTGTAACTGTTGAAGAGGCGCAGTCCACTCATCTTCTTCTTGTTCAAAAGGGAGGATAGGTGCCTCCTCAAAGACCTGTTATATTACAATTTGTAAATATTGATCTATTGTGGGGTACTGACTTTAAAATAGGAACGTAGCTATAAATTTATGGGTCATACCATACCAATCTGTAGTGACTAAGCATAGTTCTGCTTGAAGATACTAGTTGATAGGCATAGTATCTAAGGTGTTAATGAACTTATGTACCCACTGTTATTTAGGAATGTTGTTGCAGGCTTCCTCACAACTTCACACATGGTTATTAGGACAACTTTGACTTATGTATCGAACTTTGTAACCTTCATTTTGATCTGAAAAGTGCACTGTCATCAAGGTGCGACATTGTACCCACTCCGCAATGTTCTTCTTGTGTGTTTCCCACCATCTAGCTGGTGTTTCTCTCAAGGCTTCATCTCGTGACAACAACCTCTGTTGTACTGGTACAATTTCCTCAAATTCAAATATAAATGTCTCTAAATTATTCAATCCATCAAATGTATGAAGATTACTTATTTCTGTGCCAATCTAGCGAACTGCCTTGGTCAATCTAGCACACCTTCACATAGATATTTCACACATTTTGTTCTGCCAATTTTCCAATGCTTCTTCTGAATCTTACGAGCATGCACTTTCACTTTGCCAACTTATATTTGCATCTGTTGTAGGATTAATGTAATAATGTTGTCCCGATGTTAGTTTATGTATGCTCTCCATCTCATAGGCATGATCTTCTTCTCTTATAGGTTATGTGTATCTGCGACCTTCATTAGGGTCAAGAGGTGAAATGACCCTAAGGCTATCACCTTCGAATGTCATTCTTCTCTTTTTTAGGTCAACCATAGTCAAATTGTTGAAATCCCAATCAATACCCAAAAACGCAGGATAGGGGCGGCTATCATCAACAATCTCAATCACTTTCAAGTCTGCAAATGTCCTTACCCCGTCGATGTCCACATGGACATGCTCTAGTCTTCCAAAGGGGCTCCCCTCCTACTAGTTAGCCATCTTGAGACTAATAGGAGAGTAAACCAACTTTGGTTTTCCCATCAATGCCCAAGTATTCTTTGTCATAACATTTACTTCTGATCCCAGGTTGAGGACCACATAGTCTATGTCATAGTCTCCAATCTGAGCACTAAGGTGCAGTTCCTTGCTTTTCCTCATTTTTATAGATACTTGATTCATATCTCTACTCAACAGAGGATATACTCTTCCAATTTTATATTGTCTTATCATGTGTTGTAGTTCTTGCACAGATCTTTCATCTTTAATGAAATTAATACAAGTATACAAGAAGTCCACAAGCTTTCTTACCTCTTTTCCTTGTCTAGGTAGTGTAGACTGATCAAATGCTAGAGGCATTTCACATTCCCTTACTTCTGGTTCTGCCCTAGATGAAGAAGCCTATTCTCCTACAAATTCTCTCATTTCTTCTTCAAAAGTATGCTTTTATTTCCTTGGATCAAAGAATTGTGTCTTCTCTACAACTCTTATGATTCGTGATCCATCTGTAGTCTTTCCTGGAGTCACCCTATCTTCTCCTATGACATCGCCTCCTCTTGTAATAACAATGACTCTAGGATCCTCGCAATGAGCTTTCACTGATATTAGTTGGACTTGTTGGTTTCCACCTCGTCTTTCCTAAAGTTTAGCTAATAATACTTGACAGTATTCAATGACATAGTCGAATGAATTACAGTAGCTGCAAGTGGTACAAGGGTTCTAACAATAATTTTCCAAATGATCTAGCTGGGCACAATTATAGAAAATAATCTTACCTCAACTTCGACCCATGCCTCTTCCTCATCCCCTTCCTCTGAATGCACTGTGAGGTTTGAAGTTTCCTCATCCTGGGAATTGATATGCGCATCATTTCCTTATGAATGTAATTCTCCTTGAATTATGTATGAATCCCTTGATCTTTCATGCATGAGGTCGTAATCCCTACAGTCCTTCTCATCATGCCCCACAGATTTATAGAATGTGCAATAAATATTGGTGGGTGTCTGGACATATTTCTGCATATAATAACATTCACCAGAGGGATGTCTATTTCTACATACCTCACACCATGGTAAATTAGAATGTTTCAAAGGGTTAGGGGCTCCAGAGGCCAAGTATTCATTAAATAAAGGACAGTGCTCCTTGTCATGGACCTATGATTTACATCTAATACACCATATGTCTTCTCTTTTCTCTTTTCCTTTGTCCTTCTTCATGTCTTCATCCTGTAAAGAAAAACTGGTTAATTGATTCAAAATCTTACTCATACCTAGACTGGATTCTCCTATAGAGGCTACTTCTAGTTTCATGGCAATCTCCAATGCCTCAGCTTGTGAAGTGACCTTCTATTGCATCATAGGAAATCTAATGTGTGGAAAGAGGGAAACGATGAACCATTCCTTATGATGTTCGTCTAAAATCTGAAAACTTAAATGGCCTATCAAGGTATTAAACCTATGATCAAATTCCCAAACAGGTTCAGTCAGCTTTTGCTTGATTTCCTTCAACTTCGTAATGCACTGTGAATCTGACTTAGGTTTCTTGAACTCTGCACTTAACACAGTCTTGATGTCATTCAATGGTTTATGTTCTACAGATCCTAAAACAAACTTCATATACTAGCTCAATGTGTGATCCCTCAAGGTAGTACTAAACTGATCTCTCTTAACATCTTTGTCAGTGACTCGCTTAATGCTCCATACAGCTTCGCATAAAAACCAATGTTGATTAGGATCTTAAGATCCATATCCTATGAAAATGGGTAACCTTGTTTCATCTGCCATGGATATTCCTTCATTTCTCAACTGAGTATGTACTAAACTGCTTGTAATAGTTCTTTGAGTGCTCGGATTACTCTGGTTACTCTGGTTACTATGTGATGCTAAAACAATAGGAGGAATAACAATACTTACTTCAACTGTAGGAGCAGTACCTGAAGTTTCTAGTTCTTCTTGGATAATTTCCTCAGTCTACTTCCTCTGCCCTTACGAACTCTGAATACTCTTCATCTTATCACCTTGCTTCTTCTCCACTGTAGAAATCTTTGTCTTGTGCTACTAGCCTGTAACTTTGCTTAAACAAGTTCGCAATAGGCACTTTTCTGAATGATTTCCCATTGCACATGTGTCCAACCTCTGTGTCATTGTTGTTGTCTGAATTCTTGAAAATTAGCTTTAAAATCCAACTGATTACTGTATCTTCAAGATATTCTTCTCATGCAATAACATCTTTATCTTCAACTTCAAAAAGTGTAGAAACTTTCCTCTAGGTCCCTTGAATAAATACCTCTCTGCTTGACTATATGATTCCACTCTGTCAATAGAAAACTCAGTAATGTACCCTCCAATAGTGTTATTAAACCATAGATCTACTACTCTTGATACAGCGTTATCAACTCTCTTGAATTTCTTAATCAATGTCGATGTCCAAACCATGGGTAGTCTAGATCTGATCTCAAATTGGGTGTCTGCTAATCTGGCTAACCACTCGTACAACTCCTTATGAACTCATTTAAAGAAACTCTCGTTCACATTAGTAAATATGTACCTTCCCAACCAGTCTTCTGTACTAATTCTATGGTTCTTGTTCTAAGCTTCGGCGAAGTCCCTTTCTTGTTCTTCTACCCACTTCTGAATAGTGCCACACGTCCCCGATATATCAACGGTTGGGAAAAGGATCCGAAGGATCCCACAATATATGGTTCTAGGTCCTTCATGGCTCCAACCTTTGGGATTGTTGGATCTTGGTTTAGTTGGTGATATAGGTTCACCCAACCACCTGGGGAACCGCCTGTCGCCAGAAAATCTTATGGGAAACCGAGTCTCCCGGTTACCTTTGGTCAGCATAAGGATGATGAGGTCAATCATACTTTGAAGTTCTAGACTTCTAGAGCTACGAAGCCAAGGGGACATAGCTTCCTTAGGCTTAGCCCAAGGTTCCTGGGTATTGGTCATATGGGTTTTTTTGAACGGATCTCATCCGCTTATATTCCAAATGAAGGGACCTCCTCTTTTTAAGGCTTCCACTTGCATTACCCTTCCAGAGCTTTGTCATGAAATGGTTAAGGACTTGGGCCCAAAATCTCAGTCGCACGACAAGGATTATGAAAGAGGTATTCTCTTCAGAAGGACAGGTTTTAGGTCGACACAATATCTCCCATCTCGACCATCATACAATATTATGCCCTAGGAAGCCTCTAGAGATAAGATGGGCATACAAACTATTTGTCGAAGGTGAAATATTTCAAGAAGAATGAGGCATGTACATAACGTAACCATTCCACATAGAAAACATTTATAAATACACATGTTGGCACAGGGGCAAACCCAGGGTTCAACTCTATCAGCGCACCAACAAACCCTAACTATTGGCCCTTTCAGCAACATGTGCGAAGAAGATGAAGTCTCACCCGAAGTAACAATAGGGGGGTTGCACAACACAGGTGTATACAACCAGAGGAAATGCAAGATGATTTCATAGCAACAACGCAAGATAAACAATATATGCTTAACAATATTATGCTAACTCCCTGATGTTATTTATATCTCTTATCTTTAGTAGGGAAAACAACAATGCAATAACAATATAATAGATAGAAAATAACACAGCATCAACCACACAGAACAACAAGATTTATGTGGTTCGCCCTTTCCCTAGGGCTACATCCACAGAACTGTGCTTATGGATTAAGTATATGAAAAATACATAGTTCTATCTGTGCACTTAGCTATAGATCCTTCTCTCTCTTCCTCTTTATCTCCCCTCCCTATGAACCCAGCTGAACATCTCAAAATACAAGAATTCTCTAAGACATAATACTTCTACCTCTCCAAAACAAACAATATCAACAACCCTCTCAACTCTTCTAGACCTATTTTTATACATTTCATGACTCTTAGACAACCCTATATCGAAGCATAGGCGTCAAAACCCTATGTCCAAAAACCCTAGGTCCAAAACCCTAGGTGCCAAAACCTAGGTCCACATAACCCTCATTTTAAGGACTTCACCAACCTGTTCTTCCTTCTTCCCTGCAAGTTTCTCCAAAGCACCCATTGATGTCTTCGTCCGCTTGTTGACTTGTCCACAATCCATATTCCTTGCTTCTTTGTCTTCCTAGATCTTCTCTTTCAACGACTTTCTTTTCTTTACTTCACTCCTCCTTTTTTTCTTCTTTAACCACTTCGACCTCTCCTTGGTTTGTGTGCCTTCCACATGCTTCATACTTTGTCTTTATTCTTCTTTAATATTTTCTTTCTTCCTTAATACATGCCCAAGGGCCAACAAGCCCCCAACACTCACATGTGACTCGTCACGAGTCACTGCAGCGTTGAACCTTATGTATCACTTCGACTATAGACTACACAAAGCAGCCTGTGCTTTCTATTTCATCCCTCCCTATCATGTGCAGATTGTATTTTATGTGTCTGGTACCCAATTTCAATTGCACCTGGTACCTAGACCCTTCTTTCTTTCTTTTACTGAGATCTTCGAGGTAGCTGGTTGTCATAATATAGCTTCAACTGACTCCCATTCACTAAACCATCCTTCCATTCTGCATTAAGAGTCTTCAGCTGCGCAACTCCACCTTCTGTAACATAGACAACTTCAAATGGTCCAAGCCAATGTGTCTTGAACTTCCTTGGATGCTTCATGAACTTGCTTCCATATGCAAGTACCAAATCTCCTTGTTTAAATGCTTTATTCTTGATATGTCTGTCATGGTAAGCCTTTTCTCTTTCTTTTTGTACCTACTCATGAAATCCTTCAATGAACCTATATTCCTCTAGTTCTATCAACTACGCAAGCATGTCCTGAATAACGCCAGTTTCATCCATACCTGTAAATGCTGCAATTCTTAAACTAGGAACCAAATATTCCATAGGTACCATTGCTTCCTGGCCATAAACTGACTTAAAGGGAGTCTGCATTGTTAAGTTTTTTCAAGTAGTTTGATAAGCCCATAACACAGTTGGAATTCTCAAATGCCAATCATCCCTATTAAAAATGCAAATCTTAGTCAGCGTTGTTTACAAAATCTTATTGAAGGTTTCCACTATACCATTTTCCTATGGGTGGTATGGTGTGCTCTTTTGATGGTTTAATTTGAACTCCTGATTCAAGGCTTCAATAGTTTTGTTAATGAACTGTGTGCCTTGATCACTTATAAGGATCTTCGGGAATCCAAATCTGGTTATGAACATTAGCTTTAAAATCCAACTGATTACTGTATCTTCAAGATATTCTTCTCATGCAATAACATCTTAATCTTCAACTTCAAAAAATGTAGAAACTTTCCTGTAGGTCCCTTGAAGAAATACCTCTCTGCTTGACTATATGATTCCACTTTGTCAATAGAAAACTCAGTAATGTACCCTCCAATAGTGCTATCAAATCATAGATCTACTGCTCTTGATACAATGTTATCGACTCTCTTGACTTTCTTAATCAAGGCCGATGTCCAAACCATGGGTGGTCTAGATCTGATCTCAAATTGGGTGTCTCCTAATCTAGCTAACCACTCGTACAAATCCTTATGAACTCCTATAAAGAAACTCTCGTTCACATTAGTAAAGATGTACCTTCCCAACCAGTCTTCTGTACTAATGCTAGGGTTCATGTTCTGATCTTCGACAAACTCCCTTTCTTGTTCTTCTATCCACTTCTGAATCTTTGTCTTCAATGGAAACCACCTTGACATTCCCTCAAGAAGATCTTGGTCCTGACAATGGAACCATTTTTTGGCACAGGGGAAGACCCGGGGTTCAATTCTAACAGCGTACCAACAAACCCTAACTACAAGACCTTTCGGAAACACCTGCGAAGCAGATGAAGTCTCACCCGAAGTAGCAATAGGGTGGTTGCAGGACACACGTATCTACAACCAAAGGAAATGAAAGATGATTTCAGAGAAACAACGCAAGATAACCTAGATATTCTTAAGAATATTATGATAACCTCGTGGTGTTAGTTATATCTCTTATATTTAGTAGGGAAAACAACAATGCAATAACAATATAACAGATAGCAAATAACACAACATCAACCACAGAGAACAAAAACATTTGCGTGCTTCACTCTCTCCTTAGGGCTACTTCCATAGAACTGTTCTTATGGATTAAGTATATGAAAAATACACAGTCCTATATGTTCACTTAGCTACATATCCTTCTCTCTCTTCCTCTTTATCTCCCCTACCTGTGCACCCAGCTGTAAGATAGATCTTTGCACCCAGCTGAAGATATTAAAATACAAGAATGCTCTAAGACATAATACTTCTACCTCTCTAAAAAATAAAATATCAATAACCCTCTCAACTCTTATATGCCTCTTTTTATACATTTCATGACTCTTAGATAACCATAGACCGAAGCCTAGGTGTCAAAACCCTAGGTCCCAAAACCCTAGGTCCACATAACCTGCATTTTAAGGACTTCGCCGACCTAGTCTTCCTTCTTCCCCACGAGGTGCTCCAAAGCACCCATTGATGTCTTCTTCCACTTGCTGACTTGTCCATGATCCATCTTCCTTTTTTCTTTTTCTTTCTAGATCTTATCTTTCAATGACTTGCTTTCCTTTACTTCACTCCTTCTTTCCTGCTTCTTTAACCACTTCGACCCCTCCTCGGTTTGTGTGAGTTTTGTGTGCTTCATACTTTGTCTTTCTTCTTCGTTAATATTTTTTTTCTTCCTTAATACATGAC
This sequence comes from Picea engelmannii, assembly GCA_009831015.1. Lineage (NCBI taxonomy): Eukaryota > Viridiplantae > Streptophyta > Pinopsida > Pinales > Pinaceae > Picea > Picea engelmannii. Next base: position 712,465 of record ML777351.1, read on the forward strand.
CAAGGGACAACAACACATATGCATAAATCCATGCATTCATCCATTATTCCAGTTCAACACATAAAACAGGTAAAATACTTATCAGAACCAGATAACGTGAAGTGACTACTGAAGGGGGTGCCCGTTTCCATCCAACCATAGGCTCAGTCACTCCAAATGGAGTTACCACTAGCCACCTTCGAGCTATACCATGATTATCTGCAATAGAATATTTTTTGGGCTCAACAATAGTAGGGACATAGTATTGTTTTTAGATTCCTGTGGTGTGGGTTTTCAGAATTATTGTTTGAATTTTCCACAGTGAAATTCATTTTAATCGACGTTTTGAATCCTTTACATGGATTCATCTTTAGGACAGAATAGTCAATGATAAGGGTAGCATGCTAGAGTTATAAATATGAAAACTCACACCAGTAGGGACAGAGGTTTATCTCCTCCTCCCGTAGGATCTTAGCAATGGTTTACATGATACCAAGCAAGGATGACCGGCCTCATTTATCAACTTGTATCATAACCTTCTTAGCCATTTCCTGTGTCCATAATGCTTATTTTCCAGTTCTTCCTTGAACCCGAGAGCATCACCTCTCGTCTCTGCACTCTTTGCAAGTACTCCTCCCCCACCACACCTTCCTTTCTTGCCTCCTTCAACAAGGTTATGTGTGGATCGAATTCCCAGCCTGTGGTCAGGTCTAGAAGCCTTACAGATGGGTGCTCTACCCCATCCCCTCATTAAATATTGAGGAGCTATTCCCACCTATCAGCATGGCTGTAATTTATTTCTGGGTCAGAGGATTTTTCTGGTCCTTAGAAATTAAATCCAATAAGGTACTAGTTTGGTGAAGGTTAACACAATCATTCTCGGTCGCCTTTACCATCTCTTTTCATAGAATTCATGGTATTTCTTAGTACACCCACCCCTTCCAGTAATCATGCAACACTTATCCATATTTCTAGTAATTAACATAATTTACATTCATTGACCTTTTATACAAAGGTCCATCAAATCAATCATTCACACATACTAATTTTTCCATAGTCTTTTGGCCATTATAGTTATATTTACAAACTGGGGGAAATAGGGTGTTACAAATGTGATACCATTCGTCCTAAAGAACGCCCCTGCAGTTTTCTCCAGGATTGTGATAGCGGCTTTCCGAGAATTTATTCACAACTTTATAGAATTTTATATGGATGATTCGACGTTATATAGTCTACTCAAGGAACATGTAGCGCTACTACATCTGATGTTTGATAGATGTAGGGAATTGAATATATTGATGAACCTCATAAAGTGTATCTTCTGTGTGCCACATGGAAATTTGTTGGGCCACATAGCATGTCGAGAGGGAGTACTGGTAGACCCATCCAAAGCTATGGTTATTGTGAATATGCCACCACCTACGAGTGCTAAGCAGTTTCTCTCCACGCTAGGGCACACAGGGTACTATCACAGGTTTATCATAAGATATGCAAATATCACTGCACCACTGGAAAATATACTAAATAAAAATGAAGTGTTCCAATGGACACCAAAATGTGATACATATTTGGAGACCCTAAAGGATAAGCTCAACACAACACCTATTCTGATATTTCCAAATTGGGAAAATGAATTTCACATCCACGTAGATGCTACAAGTATTTCCTTGGGAGCCATCTTAGCACAACTAGGAGATAAAGCCATGGATCATCCTATCTATTTTGTGAGCAAGAAGTTGTCACAAGCTAAGCGTAACTATACAATGATAAAAAGGGAAGGTTTAGCTATGATTTACGCTTTGCATAAGTTTAGACATTATTTGTTAGGTTCTCATTTTAATTTATTTACTGATCATTATGCATTAAAATATCTAGTTAAGAAACCTGTGTTGGAAGGGAGAATTTGTACATGGTTGCTACTGTTTCAAGAATTTTCTTTTGAAGTGATCATTAATCCTGGAATATGTAACGTAGGGCCTGATCACCTATCTAGATTAGAGTCAGGGAAAAGTGGAAGAGAAGTCAATGATTAACTCCCAGATGCAGACCTGTTCTGGGTTGAGGCCATACTAGAATATCTGGAATACATAACAGTCTTCTTAAGTACACGGGCCTGCCCAAAAACATAATCCACAACCCATAAATGCCATATGGTGGTTAGAGAAGTGGAATATCAATTGATTGCAGGGAAATTATATAAATTGGGACTCGATAGTATCCTTAGGAGATGTCTCTAGAATCATGAAAGACAAGATATACTGTGGGAGTGCCATAGTGGAGTTGCGGGAGTTCATGTGGGAGGAAAGGCCACTGTGCAAAAGGTCCTCCAAGTTGGACTAAGGTGGGCCACACTCTTCAAGGATGCAAAGGTATATGCTAGATCATGTGATGTTTGTCAAAGAGTGGGTAAGCCATCTCGACGACATGAATTGCAACTTCAACTAGTTCGAGCCTTACAAGCATTTGAGAAATGGGTGGTTGACTTCATTGGGTAGATCAACGCCACAACTAAGAATTCAAAGGCTAGGTACATTATTATCGCAACTGACTACCTTACATGTTGGGTTGATGCAACAACTATTCAAGATTGTTTGACTGATACTGTTGTTAGGTTCATTTTTGAAAATATTATCACTTGATTTGGATGTTCTAGGAGTCTGACCAATGATTAGGGAGCTCATTTTATCAGTAGTACCATAGAAAATATAATATCAGATTTCTTGATCCAACATCATAAAATTAGCCCCTACCACCCGCAAGCCAATGGAACAGTAGAGGCATTTAACAAGATTCTAGAGAGAGGGTTAGTGAAGGTTTGTTGCGCAAACAAGGAATATTGGGATGACAGAGTTCCAACAATTTTATCGGCTTACAAGACAACCACAAAGAAACTCCATAAATACACTTCATTTCATCTAGTCTATGGGAAATAGATTGTGGTGCCTTCAAAATTCATTACTCCAAGTTTGTATATTACACATATTACACACATGTCAGAGGATGAATCAGTTGCGTAGAGGCTCATGGACTTACAAGAACTTGAAGAGACCGGGTTTTTAGTAGACTTTCATCAGTCAATAGAGAAATAAAGGCAGAAAGCTTGGCATGACAGACACATTAGGACTAAAGTATTTGTGCAAGGAGACAAGGTCCTACTCTATGACAGTCGGTACTAGAAGCATCCAGGCAAGTTTCGCATGCATTGGTTGGGACCATTTATAGTTGCGGAGATCTAACCTTCTAGAATAGTCAGACTTGCGCAAATGGATGGTATGTTGTGGCCAGGATGGGTGAATGGCACTTTCCTAAAACCCTATATGTCTCATAACTGAGATAAAGGATTGTTTTTCTAGTCCTAAGGAGCATGTATAGTAGTTATATTTGATTTTTTATGCAATTTCTGTAAATTTAATTAATAAAGTCGACGTGTGCAGTGTTGCGACGCGACATGTAGTTCATTTCTTTTTCTGTCTAAGTGTTCTTTGATGCAGAATTGATTACTTAGCAGCATAGGATCATAAGAATAAAGAACCTATTAATGACAATCATTAATATGATAGGGACCTCTTTGTGGTCGAAGGGAGAGAATCCGAACGCAATCTGAGTCCATGTGCCACACAAACCCATACCAATCATAGCCTTTATTACTACTACGGTACCCCATCTGAATTCAATTAAGCCATAAAGCCATGATACGTGAAGATGCCATCGATATTCATGCTGAGATTATCATCTGTCAAATGGTAAGGTCTGAAATCAGCCACGTCCCTATCCACCTTGCACAATAAATTCCAGAATCGCCCAATAGGATTTCCCCACTAACCAGTCTCGTCGGACAACTTAGATCCAAGTTGTGTCTATAGGGTAATGATAAATAATAATTATTATTTAACTTTCCAGCTAAGCCCGAGTATAAGGCTCTGAGAACTCGCAGTAGGACACATTTTTTGCCAGAACGAACTTAGCAATTTACAAATTCAGTAGAGTGAGCAAGCATGTCTAATCCCTTGACCATTAGTCGCGAACCCCAATCCCTATTTCACTTGTCCAAATTGTTGATAGTTCAGACTGACCATGTCAAGAGCTACATGGAACCGAAGTGCCATTTCCAAGGATGCACTACGATATGAGCCCTGCAAACCCCGAGTTGAGATCGTGGGTGATCTCAACGGGAAGGTGGAGAAATTCAAGCTCCTTAACCTTGAATTAACAGACCAAGTCTTGTTACCGCAGATGAACATAGAATTTTGCTGGAGTGTCGCTCCAGAAAAGTTGGGAGGCATGCAGTTTGTTCCAAACCCCGAGTTTATTAATTTGTTCAACTCAACCATCATGAACCTCAGGGATTTACCAGTGTTCGACACCACTGGTGAAGTTGCGAGGTGTACAAACTTCCTGATCAACAGGGTACATGAAAAACGTTTGTGGTTGGATAAGAGATATCCAATCCATGCAAAATACATCCACCAGCTTACTAGATTGTCCCTTGAGGGCAAGGATGTGTTTGAATTTTTCCAGGGTCCCAGGAAGCACAGAAAGAATAAGGGGGAGCCCAACCCATACAAAATGTTTCACATGTAGAGTGGGGAGCACACAACCAGGATTGACCTCATACTGCCCGAGATAGTCAAGACTGGTTTCTACATCATAGCTAGCAAAGTCATGAGGTCCTACTACAAGGAAGAATGCACATTGGATGCTTTGTCAGTGACGTATTTTTGTGCCAATGTCACTGTCTTCAACTGGTACAACTAACTATTGGAGGAACTCCTTATGTCCTACAAGGAAGCTTAGGAGAAATGCGGTACTTTCACCTATGGATACTTGTTGCTTTCATTTGTAATTATCAAGTGACAACACCCACCCGAAGACCGTTGGCGCTAGAAAATAAGGGGCGCTTAGCGAAAATGTTTGAGCCCTGGAATTCAAGGGAATACTCAGAGAACACCGCCTTCAACAACACGGTATTCTCCAAGTGGTACAACGAGCTAATTGACACAACACAAAGGTTGCACATTCTGTAGGAGTTTCTTAACTGCAATACACAGAACATAACATTCAACATGAATAAACACCATACATTTGTGTGGTCAAGGTATGCCAACAGGGAGGACTTCCACTCACAGATGCTGTCGTTGTATTTGGACGAAGAGGCCTTTGACAAGGAGGTGATGTTGTGGCCTAGAGTCAAATGCAACCCACACAAGTTGGGGATGCACTATGTTTTTCTCGTCGAGATGATGAAGAAGAAAGGTCAGGAAAGAGGAGTAGGACCTAGTTCTGTCCTAGTGGTACATAAGAAAGAATCTTTGTCACAGACATAATCCAAAGAGGAGGAAGAGATGCAACCAATGGAGCGCAAGAAAAGAACACTTCTGATGTTCCCACAACTTCCAGAGCAAGCTATTTTGATAGGTAAGGATGTTAATGAAATCCTAGTGTTGCATTCATCGCAGACCATGTGGCCAAGAAAACCAAGACGGGGATCTCCCTGAGCAAGGTTCTGAACCCCCAACCCATTTCATCCACCATCCCTCGCACTCAATCAACGGTTCGAGAAGCCCCTATCATACATATCCAAGATGACCCTGAGCCTAGAACCACTCCATCCACCATCATCACTGAGCACCCTCCATCACCACCACAACCCCAGTCACCACCTCCAAAAACTGACACTCCACCCCAAACCACTGATTCAGAACCCATGCATCTCAATCCCCCAGAAATACTCGAGCAAAGACCAGAACTTTCTGGTCCAAATCTAGAAGTACCTGAACAAAAGCTAAAACTCACTGGCCCGAACCCTGAAGCCTAGAACTAGAATATCATACCTTTTGGGTCACATAAGGACACTCCATCTTCAACTAAGATGCAAATGGTAGAAAATATGCAAGTCTGAAGTCCTCAATACACTTCCTCAACGACTAAGGTTGAAGGTGCCATGGGAAGTGCAACTCCCGAAGAAGAGGCAGGTAAAGAGACAAAGATACATGAGGTTCATAAGGAACCCAAGACAACTTCAGGACAAAGCACATTGTCAGCACATGAACAAATGGAGCTAGCTCTCCAAAACCCTCAATAGTGTGCAGAGTTGTTGCAACTCTACCTGGATAGAACAAAAGTTATAACACTCCTGCCATTAGTGTTGAGGCTGAGTCTTGTGCCAGTACCATCTAAATGAGAGGAGGAGGTAGAGACTCCCTCAAAGCACTCAAAGGCCAATGGACTTCATGGATGATTTTATGGGCTAAATTTCGCTCATGGGCTAATTTTCCATGGTTTTTCCAAAAACGAGATTCGCTATTTTAAAAATTATTCGCCCAAATTCTATAGGATAAAATTATTTTACCTTAAAAATCGCCAAAATTTTATTAACATTATATAAAATCCTTATAAATTTGAATATTTTTACAAAAATATCGCCAAACATTTATAGTTGGCATATGAAGGATTAGTAAGATTCGCCAAGGTTTCTACATTTTAAAATAAATTTCCATCCTTAAAATCATCCCTTATGGACTTCCACTACAGGTCTGAGCAACCAGGGATGCCACTCCTTCTCCCCTTGAACTAGCACAGTGGCCAGCAATGTAGGTAATCGGGATGATCAAAGCCTCAATTGATCAACTGGAGTAGAGACTCTAGCAGGTCGAAAGATCTGAAAATTTCATAAGGGAGGAAGGAATCCTTTCTCAAGCGTGTAGAAAACAGGAAGAACACGCCAAGATATAGATGGAGCACAAACTGAATGAGTTCAGGAGAGGCTTTTTGAAGCCTAGACGGAAATACGAAAGGTCGCAACCCAACTACCAGAATCCAGTGATGCATGAGAGCCTGAGAATCAAATCAAATTACTCTAAGGAGAATGGTCACAGTTGGCCATTCACGTAGAGAATATGAAAGTGAAGTTGCGGTAGAGTCAACAAGAAGCAGATCATCAGCCTCGGAAGTTGTAGGAGAAGATGGAGAAAATAGTGCTAGAAGGCAACAATGATCGAGCAAAACTACAAAAGCTCACAGTTGAGTGCACAAAGATATTATGAGAATTCATCGATTGGATGGGAATTATCACTAGGTGAAACCAGAATCTAGAGGATGGGTTCACGCGAATACAATTGTTGAATGAGGAATTTGCAGTCACTATGGATCCACTAGAGAAACAATAGAAGTTCGATCAAATTAAGCAAGCGGATAATGAGTTGAATGCTCTATTTGAGGTGCAATCAGTATCCAAGAAGGATCTGCGTGAATTTCCACCTATGCAGACTATGAATGGAACTCTATGGTCACATCCAAGCCCAAAGTATGTATCACAGATACAACCCAACAGTTCGTTGTCGAGGCCTCACTACTTGTCAGGAAATGGCAGGATAAAATTGGGAGTTTCCAGGAAGTCCAGAAGCGAGCGTTAGAGTTGGTCCTATATTTGGGCCCTTCATTTGAAGAGGCAGAGGAAGAGAAATAGCAAGCAAAAGAGGAAGGTAAAGTGAAGAAAGAGGATAAGGGAAAGCAACAGTTGCTCCTAGAAGCTGCGAAAGAGCCAAGTACTTGACTCAAGGGTAAGTCAAGGCTTGTGGTCGGAGTCTGTTGGGCCCTTCATTTTTGGATTTGAAGTTGCACATGAAATATTATAGTTCCATTTTTGGTTTAGCATTAGTTGCACAAGCTATAGAAGAAGTTGGACAATGGAGTGAGGAAAAGTAACAGAAATCAATTACGAAAAAGGACATCGCAACGCCAGCAAGGAAGAAGAAGTTGCAACAGAACAAGAAATCATGCAAGCCCAAATCCAAAAGATCCCAATCATCTTATATATATGAGATATATACGTTTGTAAAGGGGTTCTTGTTGTTGGCTATGGTTGATTGGTTGGGGTTTTGTTGTTGTTAGCCGAATTTTGTTAGGTTTTAGTTGAGGAAAGGTTCTGTAAATGTAATTTGTATACCATTTTGGGTAAATAGATCTCTGCGACATGAGTCTGGAGCCAAAATTCTATAACATAGTACTAATTTTTATCTCCGAGGTTTTATCTGATAAGTTCTGATGATAATATATAAATAAGGATCTCAAATTTTGAAATATGATGCATCATTCTGTGTGTATTCTTATGCATCGTATCTTTACAGTACTCCTTTGTGTTTGATAGGCTCCATATGATGTTTCTGTGTATGAATTATTTTCAGAACTTAAGTATCTTTAGTTCCTATGTTTATGATCTCCAATCTCTTCTGTAGTTATCTTGTATTGCGCAAGATTATGGTGAATATTGAAGGTTATGAGAACCCACCTAAGTATTCTCCTTTCCCTTCCCTATCCTTCTATCTTGGTTTCACTTTGGGTGAGACTTATTCTCTTCGAAGGAGATGAAAATGCCAGGGATCTATACTACACTGTACCTTTTGTTGGTAACCTGAGAAGGACCTTGGTCTGATCAATTCCATGCCAACAAGAACTCCATGTATCCTAACAGCTTATTTCATGTAGATATTTGAAATATTGGTTTCCTTATGTGTAGTCTTCACTGGAATAAAATGTGTGTCCTTAGTCAATTTATCCACCACTACCATGATGACATCATGTTGCTTCATTGTTCTGGGAAACTTTGTAACAAAATCAATTGTAACTACTTCACACTTCCATTCCAAAATGGGCAATGGATGTAACATAATGACTGGAAGTCTATTCTCATCCTTTACCTTTTGAAATTCTAGGCATCTGGCTATATATAAGTTAGCCACTTCTTTCTTCATTATGGGACAAAAGTATTAACTCCTCACATCTACAATGGATTTTTGATATCCTAGGTGTCTGACATATGGACAGTTGTGTATTTATCTTAGCACTATACTTTTCATCTCTCTAGAATTCGACATGTACACTTTGCCTTTGTACATGAGGATTCCATCCTCTTTCAACTCATAATATTTAAATTTTTGTTGTAAATTGCCTTGTTGTAATGTTTCCTTTATTTTTAAACAGTGTTGATCTGAATTTAATACTTCAATAATTTTATCTTTCAAATCCATCGTGTACATGATAATGGTTCCAATATGCATCCCACGTGCTCTCCTATTGAGTGCATCAACAACTTGATTCTCTTTTCCTTTGTTGTGTTTAATTTCAAATTCATATTCACTAAGAAATTAGAGCCATCTAGTATACCTGACATTTAATGTGGGTTGTCCAAAAAAATGTGTCAGACCACAATGGTTTTTTCTTAGCTCAAATTAACTCCTCATGAGGTAATGTTTCCACATTTCCAGTGTAATGTACCCAACCACCCAAGTTGGGCCACGTCACAAAAATTTCAACTTTTTTCACTCTAATACCACAATGTAACATGCCCCTCCACCAAGGCTGGGCCATGCCACAAAAAATTAAAATAGTGTAGCTCTGATACCACAATGTAATGTACCCCGATTACTACTAATCCATGTTAATACAAAATCTAGTGCACAAATTCTACTCTCTAACATTGGTCTACACATAAATACTCTAAGTAGTGCACATGACCCCAAGTTGGGTCGTGCCACACAAACTTTCCTCTTTTGACACAACTTATAACAGTGGAAGTAACACAATACAACTGCATGGACAAACATGTTGAGCACACAAACCTTAATATGCATGTAATTCACTTTGAACATGTGATCACTACTATGCATGCAACCATTCTCGCATCACATGCAAATTGTTTTCTCCTTATGCTCGTAGACTGCTTCCTTGCACGCACAGTGAATCTAACCTCTTGCACTCACGTAGTATTTTCATGTGCGCATGGCCATTCTAACCTCGCTTTGGAGACTCGTGAACATTATTATAAGGTTAAATTAATAGGAATAACTAATAACAATTATCATACTCAGCATGTATGACAACAAATACTGAATATCAACACCACACTTTACATGTGTAAGCAACATTATACAGAATAACAACAATTACTTATATGAAAAATCATACAAGAATTAAACCAATATTAGACATAGATAATTAAGCATGCAATAAAGGAGACAAGCACAAAAATGACACTTATCTTTTATGAGAAGTCACGAACTACACGTAGAACTCAAACATTCCTCCTAGCCATAGACTATGTTTTTCATAAACTTTCAGCAATAGATCACCCCTGAGCTGGGGCTTAAAATCCTCCTAGGAAAAATGATTCCTAATGACAGATAAGGTCTAATAAACAACATACTTTTTCAGTCCAAGATGACCACTATTGCAAACTAGTCTACAGTCTCTCATTCCCCACACCTCTGTCCCACCCCAGTAAGTGTTCCCTTTCTCTTCTCAATAGTCCTTTGGTTTTCCCACTTCCCTTATAAGACTCCAGCGACAAGCTGAACAGGAAGTTTAAGAGCAATGTTACTAATTCCTAGTGCACCAGGGAACAATTCCTAACAAAACTCTCACCTGAAGAGAATGCTCACGTGCTTGACAACCTACCTCTTCTTCAATAAATATCTCACCTTGAGAGAATGTGCATGGTCATGAAAACTTGCCTCTTTGACCACAAACTGGTTGTTTCCAAGAAGAGGGTTAAACATTGGCAATCCATTCTATCTCTCCTAGGAGGAGTATCGTTTTGAATGATCAAGACATGAAAAATGAATGATTCCCCCCCTAGTTTAGATGGTCTAAAAACATGAAGAAAAATAATGAATTCCCCCAAAATACACTAAGGGAAGTAATATATATTGCATGCCTTAAATTGGACACTTGTCACCGTCAGAATTAGTTATAACCACTTGGTGACTCGTTCCCATCCCTCGGGAACTTATGATAAATAATTATCCATAAATTACACTTCTAGGAAATATTAATAAAATATTCCCTTGGACTTAAGCCCCACTTTTCCCTTTTTTGGTGGATTTTATCCCCCTATCTCTTTTCCTTTGATCTGTTTATGCACATCAATGTGATATTATTAATAAATTGAGTGTGATTACATTTTACAATGCTAGGTGCACTAGCCTATTTGCATCCCATCTCACCAACCCCATAACCACACAGGATCTCTGACCTCAATATATATATATATATATATATATCGATTCGATGTGCACTTCAAGGTAATCCCCATGCACTTACTCAAGTGATTTAAACAATGTGAAATGTGTGCGCCATTCCTTTGATGTGAAAACCACGTGCACTTACCCATGTAAACACAACACTATGGAATGTGTGCACCCTTTATTTGGTAACAATCCTCACACACTACTATGGTGCGTGCAAAACTAAAACTTGGTGCCAATGACTCACCACTTGTTAGGATATGATCCTAACCCTTCTTCATGGGTCATTAGTTAGTAGGATATGTTTTCTATGTAATAAAGGGTGACATTATTTAATAAGGCCTATTAAATAAAGGAGAATAAGTCAATGTAAGAAGACCTAATAGAAGCTTCTGCTTCTAGAAATATCTTCCTCTAGAATTTTCCTTAGAAGGTAGAGTTAGTATAAATAAGAATAGGAGGTATTGGATATTTTTGTCTGGAAGATTATTGTAATAGATCTCAGCTCTGCTAGAGGTTTCACCCTCAAAGAGGAAAGTGAACATTGCTCTCTTTAATGAAGGTTCTCTTTCTAGTGTTATTCTAGTTGTTCTAGTTATAATCTTCTTGTTTGATTACTACTTGCTAAATATTTTTTTTCTTCATAATATAATTATTCTTATATATTGCAAGTGGTATCAGAGCTTCTTCCTGGGAAGAACTTGTGGGGTAATTTGTTTTCAAGGTAGAAACATATTTTGACGTCTTTAAGCTACAAATATTTGTTGTTCCATGCATAAACCCACAGTCGGGGAATCACACACATGGGAACTACAAGTGGTACCTAAGCACACATTGTTGGCCACCCATGTAACCCTTGTTGGTACCCTTTCGAGTGGTAGCGCATTAGACAACACCTATATATGGATGAGCCTAGATATCCTAAATCCCTTTGTAGATAAACTGATCAACCACCTAACTGCTATAGTGTCACCAGGAAAAACACTCGAGAATATACTCTCTAGTACTTGGGTAATCAAGTAGTACAACTAAGGGTACGGTCTAGCCTCCTTAGTTGGTGCCATAAGATATTGGGTCGATTACTATTGTTCGAACCCACATGTATATAAGAGATCTATAGCATAGGTAAACCCTTTCTTGTAGATACCCTGCAATCCCCAACCATTGGGATGGAAATAACTGATCTATTACAGTGCAACTTGGCCTCTGCTAAATTTTCGTTGCAGAAACACTCCCTGCCGAAATTTTTTATTATTGAGAATTTGGGAATTCCTCCATTGCACCCTTATTTATGACTTCGTCCATTAGATTCTTCTCTTCATTCTGATCACAATGGTACCCTTCACTTTTAAGCCTTTTTTTTCCTGTGAACCCAACCCTTTCTGGGATACCCTTATTTGCGACCTATCCCATTGTAATCCTCTATTTGTCTTGATCAAATTAGTACCTATCATTTTTGTGGCCTAGATTTTTCATCCCGACCCCTCATTTGCTAGCTAAGATGCCCCAATGTCGACCACCCACCCTTAGAGACAAGAATATTTGGAGTGTAAGGTGTTCAACCTAGAACAACAATTGTTCTTCCTCAACACACAAATCCAAGCTCCATAAGAACAACAACACAAGAAGTCTTCCAAGTAACCATGCAACGGATATTCAAGGGTAATAATGTTGAGCCCAATCCAAAGGACCCTCAAGCCTCCCATTATGAGCCTAATCATTCATCCCACTCCCCTTGTAGTTCTCCACACTCTTGGAATAAGGTGCCCAAAGTTGACATGCATAAATTTGATGGATCCAACCCAACAGGGTGGGTTTCTCAAATGGAACAATACTTCTCCCTTCATGATATTCGGGATGATGAGAGAAAAATACATGTAGGGGTTTTGCACTTGGATCAAGAACACTGGAAGTGGTGGCAGTGGCATAATAAATTTTATCTAGGACTACCCACTTAGAACATGTTCACTAAAGCAGTTTGTGCCCGTTTTGATAGGGATTCACATTTTTTGGGAAGGATCACTAAGCCACACCAAATGGGATTAGTATCAAACTTCATCACGACATTTGAACAATTGGTTATCCAAAATGAGGGCTTATCATATGAATTTTACCTTGAATTTTTTATCAGTGGCTTAAAGGAAGCCATCGGGGCTCATGTGAACACGCATCATCCTACTACTTGTTTGTAGGAATGCCAATTAGCACTAGAAGAAGATACCATCCTTAAGGATCCACCCTTGAAGGATACATTCCCAAATCATCCTAACCATGGGGATAACCCAACTCCGACACAAACCTTAAAGGTCCAAAAGGTCTCTCCCGCAGAAATGGTGGAGCATTGCAAGCAAGGACTTTGTTATTACTGTGATGAAAAGTACTCACCAGGACATAAATGTCGGGAAAAAAATTTCTTCCACATTGATGCATCAACTTCATCTTCCTATGTAGACATACCATCAGATGAGATTCCTAACCTAGAGGATTCTCAACCACATGTTCACGTTGAATATTCTGTCGCAATCGCTATGGAACCAGAGGAACCTATCATATCACTTCATGCCCTTTATAGTATTTCGGCCCCACAGACATTTAAGATCAAGGGATACATCAAACATAAGTCGATTTTGGTGTTGATTGATAGTGGTATCACCCATAACTTTATTCACTATAGGCTTGTTGAGGAGATCAATTGTTGTGTCCTCCCTATTTCTAATTTTCAAATCCTCATTGTTAATGGGGGTACAATGAAGTGTGGGTGCCGCTATGAGAATGACAAACTCCAAATGGGGGATTATCTTCCGAAAACCCACGTGTTCTCTATTTCCATGGGTTTTGTGATATTATATTGGGCTTGGAATGTCTTTTCACTTTGGGAACAATCAAAATGGACTATCAAGAATTATGTATGAGCTTCACCCATGAGGTTCACACCTATACTCTCTGAGGTCTCCAAGTGGGCTCCCTTGAAATAATCAACTCTCACAAGATGGAGTTTTTTTTAAGAAAGGCCACCATGGTGTGATTGCTCAATTTCATACCATCTAGGTCATTGATCAGGCCTCTCGGGTAGTTCCTCCTAGCCTGCAACTAATATTGGAAAATTACCCCAAGGTCTTGGAGGTTCCCACCGAATTACCTCCCTCCATGGGTGAGCATGATCATAGCATCCCTATCCTTCCGGGCATTCAACCCCCCAACATATATCCCTACAAGTATCCATTTTCTCAAAAAAATGAAATAAAAAATATGGTATAAGAATCACTGGAGGTGAGGGTAATTTTCCCTAGTACCAACCCATATTCTTCGCCCATGGTGATGGCCTTAAATAAAGATGGTACTTGGCACATGTGTCCCAATTTTTGTGCCCTGAATAAATTGATCATCAAAGATAAGTTTCTCTTTCCTTTCATGGATGATCTGTTGGATTAACTCCAAGGTGCCCATGTCTTTACCAAATTAGACCTTTTCTCCAGCTATCACCATATTCAGATAAAGGAGGAAAATATTCCAAAGAACACTTTAAAAACTCATGCAAGACATTATGAATTCTTGGTCATGCATTTTGTCCTTTGCAATGCCCCATACGCCTTCCAAAGTCTCATGAATAAACTATTGAAACCTTTCCTTCAGAAGTTTGTCCTGGTTTTCTTTGATGACATTCTCATTTACATTTTCACTTGGGATATCCACCTTCTCCATGTGGAAACATTCCTTTAATTACTACACAACAACCAATTGTTTGTCAAAAATACCAAATGTTCCTTTGTATCTAGTGAAGTGGAATACTTGGGACACATTGTGGGTTGAGATGAGGTAAAAGTAGACCCCCAAAAGATACAAGCTATGCAGGAGTGGCTATGACCAATGACCTTAAAGTGCCTATGGGGTTTTCCTCGGTCTCACAGGATATTACAAAAAAATTGTACACCATAATGGAAAAAATACTAAGCCCTTGACTGACCTTCTTAATAAAAATTCATTTCATTGGACAACTATTGTCAAGCAAGCCTTCAAATATTTAAAGTGGGCCATGTGAACTATTCCTATCCTAGAAATTCCTGACTTCAACAAAACCTTTGTGGTAGATTCATATGCTTCTGGCACTAGTGTATGTGCATTTTTCACACAAGATGGTCGACCTATGGCCTTTACTAGCCAAGCGTTGAGTGGTTGCAATTTGGGAAAATCTACGCATGAAAAAGAAATGATGAAAATTCTCCATGCAATGCACACATGGCAGCCATATATTTTGGGATTTGGTTTTCATATCAAAACAGATCACCATAGTCTAAAATTATTTTTTGGAGCAGTAGTTAATCCTCCCCAGAACAAAACAAGTGGCTGGCCAAAATGTTGGGGTATGATTATGAAATCATATATAAAATAAAATATAGTAGTCGATGCCTTGTCAAGACAACATGGGGAGGATGGCTCCCTCTTTTCCTTATCCTTACTTGTCCTTGATTGGATTGAAGAATTTTGAAAAGAGTGGCTACCACATCCAACTATATCCAAGTTAATTCAATGCCTTCAAGAGGACCCTAATCTTCCCATCAACTACACTTGGAATGACAATATTCTTCGATATAAGGATCATATGGTTATATATCCCTCTTCCGAACTCAAGTCGAGGATATTAAATGAGTTTCACTCATCATCTATTGTGGGTCACTCGGGCTTCCAAAAGACCTATGCTCACGCCCATCATTATTTTTTCTGGACAAGGATGAAGAAGGATATACTTCACTTTGTCACGGAATGTGAGGGTGTGACAACATAATAAAGGTGAAACCATAAATTCTCCAAGAGCTATACAACCCCTACCCATTCCAACTTCTATTTGGATGGACATATCCATAGAATTTATAGTCGGCCTCCCAAAATATGGCAACAAGTCCGTCATCATGGTGGTTGTTGATTGCCTCTCCAAGTATTCTCATTTTGTGCATTACCCCACCCTTTCACACCAGCACTAGTAGCACAAGTTTTCCTTGATCATATTTTCAAGTTACATGGCATGCCCACCTCTATTGTATATGATCATGATCCAACTTTCACCAGAATATTTTAGCAAGAGTTGTTTAAATTGCAGGGCACTCAACTAAACATGAGCACTGCCTACCACCCCCATTCTGATAGCCAAACAAAATTGGTCAACAAATGTTTGGAAACCTACTTTTGTTGATTTTATTCAGACAAATAACATCAGTGGGTGCAATGGCTCCCCTTGGTTGAATGGTGGTACAATACTTCATATCATATGGCCACTAAAATGACCCCATATGAAGAAGTGTATGGAAAATGACCACCTACCATCACTACCTATATTCCGAGCACATCAAAGGTCCAATCTATTGATACCATGTTTCAAGGTCGAAAAACCACCCTAGCAACTCTAAAGGATAACCTCCACATGGCCCAAAATCGCATGAAGCAACAGACCAACATCATTCAGAAAGGGTTTTTCAAGAAGGTGATCAAGTGTTTCTCAGGCTCCAAACTTACAAACAAACATCTCTCAAATCCCAGGGACATCATAAGTTTGCACCCAATTTTATGGGATCTACCAGATCATAAAGCATATTGGTTTAGTAGCCTACAATTTGGCCGACTACTTCCAAAATCCATCTAGTGTTCCATGTTTCCTTTTTGAAGAAAGTGGTGGGACAGAATTGTAGGGTCCAAACCATACTTCTGGAATTGAATGAAGAAGGATCCCTTTGGCTCCAGCCAGAAGCATTCCTCAATACACATGAATCTAAGTTGCATGGTAGAAATATCAAGGAAGTGTTGACCAAGTGGAAGGACACATCACCAGAGGATGTGACTTGGGAACCATCTGCCACACTCCAACAGTTTCTAGATCTTCAACCTTGAATATAGGGCTACTTTGAAGTGGGAGGGCATGTTAGGATCCAATTCTAACCCCTCTTCATGGGTCATTAGTTAGTAGGATATGTTTTATATGTAATAAATGCTGACATTAGTTAATAAGGCCTATTAAATAAAGGAGAATAAGTCAATGTAAGAAGACCTAATAGAATCTTCCTCTTCTAGAAAGATATTCCTCTATAAGTTTCCTTAGAAGCTATAGTTAGCATAAATAAAAGTAGGAGGTATTGGATATTTTTGTCTCGAAGATTATTGTAATAGAGCTCAGTTGTGTTGGAGGTTTCCCCCTCGAAGAGGAAAGTGAACATTTTCATATTTAATAAAGGTGCTCTTTCTGGTGTTATTTTGGTATTTTTCTAGCTATAATCTTGTTGTTCCATTACTTCTTTCTAAATATTTTGTTTTGCATAATATAATGTATTTGATATATTGCACCATCCTATATGTACATTTAAATTTACAATTGGTACCAATGGGTCACAAGCCTATATGTACAATTAGAAATGGGGTTCGGATTATGGACATTACATTCCCCTCCCCCTTATTTATGCATTTTCCTCAGTGCATTATATACACATGTACATACAAAATTTTAAAACACTTCAAAAATATGTGGATACTCTATCTGTGTAGCATCCTCGCACTCAAAAATCACCTTCTAGCTCCACCTGAATCACATTCCAATCAATAATATGATTAGCATCAAGTACGTACTTTTTAATTAATATGGAAAACAATATGAATACACAAGGTTGCATGAAATGAAAGCATATATGCGATAGGACCAATCCTCTCTAGGATTTCAAATGGCATGCAGTAGTGTTCTTCCATCTTAGAACATTTTCCCTCCTTCAGGGAACTGCATTGTTCTTTTACTTTCAAGAACACATGGTCACCCACTTTAAACTCTTTGTGGGTTCTACCTTTATCTGCACAAATTTTCTTCCTGTTTTTGGAAACCTTTAAATTATTCCTTATCTTCACCATCTTCTCTTCAATTTCCCGAAGCAAATATAGCCCAACCACGACTTTGTATGCTAGGTTATCCTAGCTCACTAGTGTGTTGCAATTTCTACCATAAAGTGCCTCAAGTGGGCTCATCTTTAAATATGATTGATACCCATTGTTGTAACCAAACTCTACAAAGTGAAGGTAGTCTTCCCATTTTTTATGGTTTATCCATCACATACATCCTAAGCATATCTTCAATCACCCGATTTACCCTCTCTGTTGGTCCATCTGTCTCAGGGTGATATGTTGTGCTAAATTTAAGAGTTGTCCCAAATCCGTTGAATATCCATTTCCAAAAGTTTGATGTGAAATTGGGATCTTCGTTAGACACAATTGTCTTAGGTACACCATGTAGCTTAGCAATTTATCACATGTATATTTCAGCAATGTTGGCTTCCTTGTGCACTAACTTTACTCGCGAATAAAATGGGAAGCTTTAATAAGCTTTTCCACCACTACCATAATAGAATCATGTTTCTTAGAAGTCACAGGCATCTTAGTAATGAAATCCATGGTTACAACTTCCCACTTCCACTGAGGAATGGGAAAAGGTTGTAGAAAACTAGCTAGATGTCTATGCTCATCCCTGACCTTTTGGCATTCAAGGCATCTAGCAATAAAATCAACAACCTCCTTTTTCAAGTCTGGCCAATAGTATTTCTTTTTGACTGCTACTATTGTCTTATGGTAGCCTATATTTCCTACATAAGGAACTTTATGCATCTCTGACAATAACATATTTTTCAACTCCTAAAGATTTGGCACATAAACTTTGTGCCTATACATGAGGATTACATCCTCTTTTTACTCATAACCTTCCAATTTTTGTTGCAACATACCTTGTTGTAAATCCATCTTTATGTCCACATAACGATGATCTGATTTGGAAACTTATACAATTCTTCCACTCAAATATAATGTGTACATGCTAATGGTTGTAGTGTGCATTTCGTTCACCCTCCTAATGTGTGCATCAAACATGTTGTTTTATTTTCCTCTGATATACTTTATGTCAAAGTCATACTCACTGAGAAATTCTAACCATGTGCTTTGTTTGGAATTTAAACTTGGTTGTCCAAATAGATATTTCAGACTGCTATGGTCTGTTCTCAACTCAAATATTT
>ML777351.1:731544-747362 GCA_009831015.1 Picea engelmannii
CCTCTGATATACTTTATGTCAAAGTCATACTCACTGAGAAATTCTAACCATGTGCTTTGTTTGGAATTTAAACTTGGTTGTCCAAATAGATATTTCAGACTGCTATGGTCTGTTCTCAACTCAAATATTTTACCCATGAGATAATGATGCTACATCTTCAAGGCATGCACTATGGATTCCAATTCTAAGTCATGAGTAGCATAGATCCTTTCATGCTCTTTTATCTTTCCTAATTCATATCATATCGCATGCCCATTCTGAATAAGGACTCCACCAAGTACTTATTTTCAAGCATTCGTACATACAATGAAGTCTTCATCTGGATCAACAATCCTTAGTGTTGGCGCACTAGTCAATAAACTCTTCAAGTGCTAAAAAATTCTTACACAATCAGAAGTCCACTCAAATCACACACCTTTCTTTTATAAGGATGTAATTGGGTGCATAGGTTTTTAGAAGCCTTCAATAAACCTTACGTAATATCTTGCAAGTACCATGAAGGACCTCACCTTTGCTACATTTCTTGGTGTTGGCCATTCTTCAATGGACTTTATCTTTTTCGGATCCACAACTATTCCTTCCTTGGAAATGATATGACCCAAATAATGAATCCATTGTTGGTAAAATGAGCACTTGCTCAACTTTGCATATAATTGATTCTCCCTCAATACTTGTATCACCATCCTCAAGTGTTGCTCATACTCTTCTTCATACTTTGAGTAAATAAGTATGTCATCCAGAAATACAATGACAAACTTATCTAAGTAATTTATGAAAAATCCATTCATGAAACACATGAATATAATTGGTGCATTTGACAACCTGAATGGAACCACTGTGAACTCATAATTTTTGTACCT
This sequence comes from Picea engelmannii, assembly GCA_009831015.1. NCBI lineage: Eukaryota > Viridiplantae > Streptophyta > Pinopsida > Pinales > Pinaceae > Picea > Picea engelmannii. The sequence continues at coordinate 732,405 of ML777351.1, forward strand.
CATTCTAAAGGTAGACTTGCTAATGTATTATTATTTAATTATCAATTGGTGATATCTAGATCTGAGATAAATATTTGAAAATATCTGTGCACCCCTCAGCTGATCAAATAGGTCATCTATCCTTGGAAAAGGATACTTGTTCTTTACTGTTACTTTTTTCAACTACCTGAAGTTGATGCAAAGTCTCGACATATCATCCTTCTTCTTCACTAACAATACTGGGGAACCCCAAGGTGAAACACTTGGGAGTATGTCCTTCTTCTCTGGCATACTTATCCTATAAGGAGTCTTGGATACAGGATATACTCCCGACATAAAACTTATAGAGAAATCAATATCTCTTTTTGATGTCAACCCCCATATCTCTTTAAAGACATCTTCAAATTATTTCAGTACTGTACAGTCTTCAACATTTGGAAATTTATCCTTAGTTGCCTCCCCCATGTGCTCTACAAATACTTGACATCCTTTCCTATAGTTTTTTTTCAATTGCAATATTGAAACTTCTCTTATAGTTACAGCTCTTGGAATTCCTTGAATTGTTCTTAAGTTTCCTTCCTAATCCAAGTAAGTAAATTCCTTATTGTAACAATCTAGAACAACATGATGTTGGCCCAACCAATCCATACTAATGAGTCAATCATACTAGCCTAAAGGTATGATATTGAAATCAACTTTTGTGCGTAGTCCATTCATATCCATTGGATATGCTGTAACCATCTCATTAATTTTACTTTTTTCCCTTATAACTAATTGCACCAACCAAGGTTTTCCAAGTGTGCTTCTTGGCAATTGGAATCTTTCCACCATATTAGGATCTAGATAAATATGAATAGATACTAAATCAATTAAAATAGCAATGGGTTGGTCATTAATATTACCTTCCACTCCAATCATGTGCGACTGAAATTTGGCTTTCTTGTTATCTAGGGATGCATAAATACTAGGTACATTTCTTCCCATGTCTTCAACTGTCACGGCTTGTTACACATTGTGAACAATCCTTGATTTTTCACCTCTTTGATGGAAATAGTTTTACATATGATCTCCACCACAACCACAAAATTGAATAGGTCGTTTCCTTGCTCTTTTACCCACTGTCTCAGTCATTTTGTACTCCTTGGGATTTGGTTGTCCTTGCAAGGTATTTCTAAAAAATGGTGGCTTAGTCCCCTTCTTCCTCTATTCCACCTTACTTTTCATCTTGTCTTCCCAATCCTTTTGGAAAGTCAGCCTCCCCTTTTGTTGATCATAAAGAAATTTAGCATGCCTTATGGTTTCCTCCAATGTCTTGGGGTCATCATATTGTATTTTGTCACTGTTAAATGAGGGAATCCAACTTAGGTACCTTTGAATTTCTACTTGCTCATCCTTGAAGAATGTGACATATTTCAACAATTCTAAGATCTTATTTCATACTCATCTATTGTCATACTCCCAAAATCGATTTCAAATAACTCCTTCATTTTCTTTTCATAGTATCGTTTGATTAAGTATTTCTTTTGAAAATACCTCTTGAACTCCCTCCAAGTAACCTTATTCTCATCAATGTGTTTCACTTGCACGAACTGATCACACCACATCTATTCTTTTCCTTTAAGCTAATAGATGGTAATTCTCCCTTTTTCCTGCACAGAGCAATTATGTAGCTAGAAGTACTTCCTCATACCCAACAGCCAAGTCTCCACATCTTCATCCTTCTTGTTCTCATCATCAAAGGTAGGTGGCTTCATCTTATTCATTTTTCCCTATAGCTCATCCACCCTAGTCCTCCTCTTATATTTTTTGACAGGAGATGGACTTGAGCTACTGTTGCAGGAGCATCGCTCACCTATCAAGCGAGCCAGCGCGTGGAGAAAAGAGAAAACAGCTGGACAGCGCCAGCATTCAAATTTTGAAACATTGTAATATGGATGCGCCAAACATTAATACGTTGATGTGATGAAGCGCACTTGTATATTGTAACGGACCTTGAGCAGATAAGCTCTCATCCTTAGGTAGCTGAGGCATTTATTTAGATTTAATGCAGGTAGATAAAATAGTTAAGTCTAGATTAGACAGTTTTACTCTTGAGAGGGAAAACGGAATATAGGCACCCTCCTTTGTATCATTGTATCATGGAGATTATTCAGCATTGTCAATTAAGAGCAGAGCAGAGAGCTTGTGAAGAAACCCCATGTACTGATATTGAATTAATAGGAAGAGCTTTGATTCAATTCCATGGATGTGTTTAGTCTCTTTGCATTGTTGATATTATGCTGCTGCATACTTGCTTCCTTTTATGCTTATCTTTTATATGCTACATATGTGATTGCATATCAGGTTCGTAACCTGAGAGAATGAGAGGATAAGTTCCAGGTGTTTCACTGTTCGAACTAGGAGATTCCTGCATAGAGTGCAGTCGAATACCTCCGCATAAAGTGCGTTGAGGAGGTTCAATAGGGAAGCCCTTATTCTCGTCGACCAAGAATCGTGTGAGTTATTCGAGCCGTGCATGTGAAGTGCAGGTCGGATTGAGGTCTCAGTAGAAAGTCTGAGAAAAGGAAGGCCGAGTTGCTGTGACTATGGAAGCGCAGAACTTGGAAGACTTCAACACTTTGAAAGTGTTGAAGGTGGAGCGCAGGCATCGTGCTCGAAGTTTCTGAAGGAGCCAGAGAAAATTTAGCTCAGGAGGGATAGTTCCGTGTTCATGTTGTGGGATTAAGCCTGGGAGAGATTTGAACCAAGGGAAAACTTGGAGCGGAGGATTCTCAAGAGGAAGAGAATCGACGACTTGAAATTGTTGAGGAAAGTCGCAAAATCCCGCAGGCCGTCAGATCGCGGAGGAGTCGCGAGGGGGTTAACTCGCAGGTGCTCGAGAGAACCCGTTTGCCGTCACATATCTGCATATCGGGGTTGGCGAGTGCAAGAATTACATGCACGTCGAAATTGCGAGTCGCGATTTCCCGATTTAGCGGGAGCCGTCGATCGTCGAAGGGATAGGTGGCACAAATCCGGAGTCTCGCGGAATCGGCATTCAGGGTTTTCAACCTCAGGGAGCACTTGCATCGTGGGTTCGTGATCGGAGAAATTACAGGGTGACGTGGCATTGGGGGTCCCACGGAGATGGAGTGGAGGACAACACGTGGCATCGCACATCGGCGTTTGGGATTTTGGAAGGTGAGTGAATCGCTACCTTTCATTTGTTGATTTCCCGATAGGGAAATCCCCGATACGTAAGAGAGTTGACTGTTGACTGTTCGGGGTTCAGGGTTTGGAGCTGCATGTGAACCGCGCCTATGGGAACCGCGAATTCCCAAATCGCGATTTCTCGAATTCCAAAGGGGGAATCGCCGAAGGAGTGTACTATGGGTAAAAGACTCCCGAGGGAGTTCGAAGAGTTGTTAACTCTTCGAGCCGTGTTATTGAAGGTCCTGGTGAGAGCGGCTGCTCACTGAGGGGAAGGTTGTGTCAGAGTGGTATTAGAGCCTGTAAAAGTCTTGTCTGTATATTGCAGGCGAGAGAAGAGAGGGAGGAAAGGAAAGCACTCTGATACTCATGACTTGCATCAGAGTGGTATCAGAGCCTGGTTGTGGAGTTCTCTTTGTTCAGGTAGCAGAGAGAAGCAGATACATAATGCCGCCTAGAAGGGAACGACCGTCACCTGATCATGAAGACAGGGACGCCCGAAGAAGGGGTAGACCAGTAGGTAACCCAGAGATGGAGCACCAAATTCGAGATCTCAGGGCGAGACTCGAAGAAATGGAGACCACCCAAAGACGCGGAGCTGGTACAGCAAAGTTCAGTGACTCTGAGGTTGAAGAAGAAGCTGGAAATGATGAAGGGGAGGTCTCAGCAGAGGATGCCTCGACAGAGAGGTTAATTAGAGCTATCTCCAGGATGAGCTCAAAGACAAAGATGGACATTCCCGTCTATGAGGGAATTCTAAATGCAGAGGAGTTGTTGGATTGGATCTGAGCACTCGACACCTACTTCGATTATGAAGATATCGAAGAGGACAAGAAGGTAAGGCATGCCGTCATGAAGCTAAAGGGATATGCAACCTTATGGTGGGACGAGCTGCAGGCAGACAGGCGTTCCAAAGGCAAAAAGAAGATCAAAAGCTGGGATTGGATGATCGCCAAGATGAAGGCGAAGTTCATTCCGAGGGATTACCAGATCACTCTGTTCAGGCGCATGCAGAACCTGAGACAGAAGATGATGACGGTGAAAGAATACACCGAAGAATTCTATAGGCTCAATATCAGAGCTGGTCATCGGGAGAGTGATGACGAAAAAGTGGAAAGATACATGAATGGTCTCAGGTATGACATTCAGGATGAATTGAGCATGTTGACCATCCGAACAGTTGAGGATGCGTACCAGATGGCTCTGAAAGTAGAAGAAAAGCTGAGCCGCAAGCAAGGTTAGCGAGGGCAAGGGAGGAGCCAACCTAGAGGCAAAGCAGTTGCCCAAGAACGAACTCAAAAGCCCAAGGAGGATTGGAAGAAGCCTCAGGGTAGAACTGAGAGAGGTGGAACCTCACAACAGAGGTAACCACAAACTGAACAGAGGCAGCAAGATGATCAGCAAGGAGGATATGCTGATGCCAACACATTTCCTCGTACCCGAGGTAGAGGAAGAGGCCGTGGAGGAGTTATCACATGTTTCACGTGTGGTAAAGACGGTCATAAAGCCATGGACTGTCCAGAAAGGAAGGTGGACAGGGGAAAAACTCACGTCGCTGAGGCACAGAGGCGTGACGTGGAGGAAGAAGACATCGGAAGTGGGAAGTCGCTGATGGTACACAAGGTCCTTTTGAAACCCGAGAAGGAGGTAGAGGACACAGCTCAGAGATGTAGACTGTTCCGGACGACTTGCAAGACCAAGGGCTGGAAATGCAAAGTCATAGTGGACAGTGGAAGCACCGATAATCTCGTTTCGACCGAGATGCTGGAGAAGCTGGAGCTGAAGACGCACAGACACCCAAGTCCATACAAGGTGACATGGCTGCAAAAAGGACACTAGGTATGTGTTACAAAACAATGCTTGGTTAATTTTAAAATGGGTGAATACAGAGATGAAATTCTATGTGATGTCCTTCCCATGGATGTCTGTCACGTATTATTGGGAAGACCATGGCAGTTTGATAGAAATGTTGTTCATGACGGAAGGATGAACACCTACACCTTGGAGAAGGATGGGAAAATACACAGACTTCTCCCAATAAAAGATAAAGAGGTGAAGCCAGAAGTAACCAGCACGATACTTCTCATGAGTGGGAAAGAGCTTCTCACAAAGTTGGAGAAGGATGAAGATCCACAGTTCTTTGTTGTCAGGAAGCCGAAAATTGTCCTAACAAGCACAAGAGTGGACGACTTGCCTGAGGAGATTCAGGAACTGCTGGGAGAGTTCGCTGATATCATTGTGGACGAACTACCTCGTTCATTGCCACCGATGCGGAGTGTGAGTCACCATATTGACCTCATACCCGGATAAAGTCTACCAAATAAGGCAGCGTACAGGTTGACACCTCAAGAGAATGAGGAGGTCAAAAGGCAGGTACAGGATCTGCAGGATAAAGGACTGGTGAGGGAGAGTCTTAGTCTGTGTGCCGTTCCAACGGTACTGAGTCCAAAGAAGGATGGAGGCTGGAGGATGTGTACAGACTCCAGGGCGATAAATAAAATCACCATCAGGTACAGATTCCCACTGCCGAGGATGGACGACTTGATGGATTGCCTGAGTGGGGTGAATTATTTCTCCAAGATTGATCTCAAGAGCGGATACCATCAGATCTGGATGAGAGAGGGAGATGAGTGGAAAACAACATTCAAAACAAACGAGGGTTTGTACGAATGGTTGGTCATGTCGTTTGGCTTGACAAATGCACCAAGCACGTTCATGAGCCTGATGAATGAAGTCCTGCAGGAATTCATTGGCAAATTTGTTGTTGTGTATCTAGATGACATATTAATTTTCAGCAAGACCAAGGCTGAATACTTGAGGCATTTGGCCATTGTGATGAGAAGGCTACAGCAGGAGAAGCTGTTGATCAATTTGAAGAAGTGTTCCTTCATGCAGACGGAACTCATATATCTGGGTTTTGTAATTTCAGCAAATGAATTGAAGATGGATCCTGAGAAGGTGAACGTAATCAGGAATTGGCCATCACCGAGGAACGTTTTTGAGGTAAGGAGCTTCCATGGTTTGACAAGCTTCTACATAAAATTCATTAGAAATTTCAGCGGGATTAGCGCAGCAATGATGGACACTATGAAGAAGCGGCATAAAGTTTTCCAGTGGACAGTCGAGGCTGAAAGGAGCCTCAATTTGTTGAAGCGAAAGATTACCGAGCAACCAGTATTAGTGTTGCCAGATTTTCAGAAAACCTTCCAAGTGAAGTGTGATGCCAGTGGGTATGCTGTTGGAGGGGTTTTAAGTCAAGATGATAGACTTGTGGTGTATTACAGTGAGAAGCTGGATGATGCAAAGTTGAAGTACTCCACATATGACAAAGAATTCTATGCCATCATACAGGCATTGAAAAAGTGGAGGCATTATCTCATACCCAAGGAATTCGTTTTATACAGCGATAATCATGCATTGTAGTTCGTAAGTCAACAGGGGAAGTTGAATCAGAAGCATGCGAAGTGGGTAGAGTACATGCAGAATTTCACATTTGTGATAAAGCACATTTCAGGGACTGCAAACAAGGTGGCTGATGCCTTGAGCAGGAAATGCTTGTTGCTGCAGGAGTTTAGAGTCAAAACCGTGGGTTTTGAAAATTTAAAAGATATGTATGCAGGTGACGCAGACTTCAGAGAAGCATACGAGGCAACCGAGAACCCAGTTCTCAGGGATAGGAGTCTGTGGATCGACTACCTGATCCAGGATGGATTGTTGTTCAAAGGCAATCAATTGTGCATTCCAGATTGCTCTATGAGAGAGAATTTGGTGAAGGAGAAGCACAGCGGGGGCTTAGTAGGTCATTTTGGGCATGACAAAACATTCGCCAAGTTGAGCGAATCATATTTTTGGCCGGGCATGCCAGCATATGTTAAATGGTTTGTTGACAGGAGCAGAATATGTCAACACGCAAAGGGCCGAAAGCAGAACACAGGATATTATCAGCCATTGCCCATACCCGAGAGGCCATGGGAAGCCATTAACATGGACTATGTGTTGGGTTTGCCGAGAACACAGCGAGGAGTAGATTCCATTTTTGTAGTAGTGGACAGGTTCTCGAAAATGGCACATTTCATATCGTGTCATAAGACCAGCGATGCAACCCACATCGCCAACTTGTTCTTCAAAGATATTGTGTGATTGCATGGATTACCGAGAAGCATAGTCTCGGATCGAGATACGAAATTCATAGGTTACTTCTGGAGGACACTATGGAAAAAGCTGGGGACTGACTTGGCATTCAGTTTTTCTTACCATCCGCAGACAGATGGGCAGACGGAAGTGGTCAACAGAAGCTTGGGGGATCTCTTGAGAAGCCTGGTGACTGAGCATCACAGCAGTTGGGATCAGATCCTACCACAAGCAGAATTTGTGTACAACGATTCAGTGAATCGGAGTACAGGTAAGAGCCCATTTCAGATTTTATATGGGACACAACCGAGAGGAGTTTCTGAACTCAGGGATTCAGAACAGGATGAAACTAGCAGCGCAAGAGCTGAGGAATTCGCTGAAGCAATGCAAGAACTTCACGCGCAGGTGAAGCAGCGATTGCAGAAATCAAACCAGGAGTATAAGCGCAGAGCCGACCAGAGAAAGAGACAACTTTAGTTTGAAGTTGGGAACATGGTTCTGGTGCACTTGAGAAAGGAAAGGTTCCCAAGGGGAACATACAACAAGCTCAAGATGAAGAAAATCGGGCCATGCAAAATTCTGAGAAAATTCGGCGAGAATGCGTATGAGCTTGAGTTGCCAGAAGGCACCGGGATATCTCTGATATTCAACATTTCGGATTTATACCTCTACAGGGCTGATGACGTAGATGCTGGAGATGAACAACCAGGATTCCAGTGGCAGAAGCAGATGCCAGCAGCAGAAAAACCACAGATGGAGTGCATACTGGATAAAAGAATAGGAAGGAAGACTAGGAGAAAGCAATATTTTGAGTACCTGGTGAAATTGAAAAATCACCCAGTGGAGGATGCCAGCTGGGAAACAGAGGCAGTGATACAGAAACATGGGCACACTGTGCAGGAGCACATGGATAGGAGCCCATGAAATCTTTTGAGAAGAGGAGTATGATGCAGGAGCATCGCTCACATATCAAGTGAGCCAGCACGTGGAGAAAAGAGAAAACAGCTGGACAGCGCCAGCATTCAAATTTTGAAACATTGTAATATGGCTGCGCCAAACATTAATACATTGATGTGATGAAGCGCACTTGTACATTGTAACGGACCTTGAGCAGATAAGCTCTCGTCCTTAGGTAGCTGAGGCATTTATTTAGATTTAATGCAGGTAGATAAAATAGTTAAGTCTAGATTAGATAGTTTTACTCTTGAGAGGGAAAACGGAATATAGGCACCCTCCTTTGTATCATTGTATCATGGAGATTATTCAGCATTGTCAATTAAGAGCAGAGCCATGCAGGTGAAGTGTAGGTCGGATTGAGGTCTCAGTAGCAAGTCTGAGAAAAGGAAGGCCGAGTTGCTGTGACTGTGGAAGCGCAGAACTTGGAAGACTTCAACACTTTGAAAGTGTTGAAGGTGGAGCGCAGGCATCGTGCTCGAAGTTTCTGAAGGAGCCGGAGAGAATTCAGCTCAGGAGGGATAGTTCTGTGTTCATGTTGTGGGATTAAGCCTGGGAGAGATTTGAACCAAGGGAAAACTTGGAGCAGAGGATTCTCAAGAGGAAGAGAATCGACGACTTGAAATTGTTGAGGAAAGTCGCGAAATCCCACAGGCCGTCAGATCGCGGAGGAGTCGCGAGGGGGTTAACTTGCAGGTGCTCGAGAGAACCCGTTTGCCGTCGCATATCGGCATATCGGGGTTGGCGAGTGCAAGAATTACATGAACGTCGAAATCGCGAGTCACGATTTCCCGATTTAGCGGGAGCCGTCGATCGTCGAAGGGACAGGTGGCACAAATCCGGAGTCTCGCGGAATCGGCATTCGAGGTTTTCAACCTCAGGGAGAACTTGCATCGTGGGTTCACGATCGGCGAAATTCTTGGGTGACATAGCATTGGGGGTCCCAAGGAGACGGAGCGGAGGACAACACGTGGCATCACACATCGATGTTCGGGATTTTGGAAGGTGAGTGAATCACTACCTTTCATTTGTCGATTTCCTGATAGGGAAATCCCTGATACGTAAGAGAGTTGACTGTTGACTATTTGGGGTTCGGGGTTGGGAGCTGCATGTGAACCGCGCCTACGGGAACTGCGAATTCCCGAATCGCGATTTCTCGAATTCCGAAGGGGGAATCGCCGAAGGAGTGTACTGTGGGTAGAAGACTCCCGAGGGAGTTCAAAGAGTTGTTAACTCTTCGAGCCGTGTTATTGAAGGTCCTGGTGAGAGCGACTTCTCGCTGAGGGGTAGGTTGCGTCAGCTACCATGTGCTTTCCTAAATGAATGCTTTGGTGAGTGGTGATGTTTCCTATAAACACTTCTTGTTTCTCTTCTTTCACCATGAGACCTGTGACTCCTTGAGTTTCTTGACTTTGTCTTCTTATCCATTTTCTTTTTTATTCTATCTAAGCTTTGCATCCACTTAATATTGAATCCATATTGCCGCTCCTTGGATTTCATAAGCCTCTCATTATCATGTTTATAGATTTGGACATCTTTTTGCGGTCCCTTTATGGTTTCTACCAAGTGTATGCACTCCTCCTTGGATTATGTACCATTAATACCCATATCAACATACAAATCCTTGAATTCATCATTATGGCTGAAATTTCTTTGCGCATCTTCCATGATTTTGACTTTCTGTGCTAATATTTCCCTACTCTAAATGTTGTTAATTCTGAAAAATGTGTAGGCAACAATATTTGTTAGATGAATTCACGCGACAACTTCATGCAAAATATGCACCATTTTGTTAGAATCCTTTCATTTGATTCCCTAGATGATTTAAACATCCCAAATTCTAATGCACACATAACAACTCACAACACACATCATAGCTCTGCACTGCGCACTTTTATTTTCCCATGCACAATAAAATTTGCACTATGCGACACCAATAATTAATGTGCCCGACAATTTCGAGATGATCTTTGTCCCATACCAATCCAGGGTTGAACCAATAGCTCTACAAATTCTTGTTGATCTCTAGCCCATACAAGTCCAGTGTTGAACCAATAGCTTCGATACAACAATGTAACCTACCCAGCCACCCAGGCTGGGCCACACCACAAAAATTTCAACTTTTTTTCCTCTGATACAACAATGTAATGTACCCATATTACTACTGAGCTACGCTAAAACAAAATATAGCGTGTGAATTCTAATCTCTAACATTGGTCTGTGCAGAAATACTTGATGTAACATGCATGACCCCAAGTTGGGTTACACCACACAAACTTTCCTATTCTAATACAACTTATAACCGTAGAAGTAACACAATACAACTACGCTCACAAGCATGATGAGCACACAAACCATATTGTGCACATAATTCACTATGAACATGTGATCACTACTACGCGTGCAACTATTATGGCATAAAACATAGATTTTGTTCTCCCTATGCACACAGACTACTTCCCTATGCACATAATGAATCCAGCCTCTTTCGTGCACGAAGTATTTCCTTGTGCAAATGACTATTCTAACCTTGCCTCAGAGACTCATGAATATTATTATAAGGTTTACTTAACAAGAATAACTAATAACAATTGCTATACTCGACATGTACGACTACAAATACTAAATATCAACACCACACTTTACATGTGTAAGCAACATTATACAAAATAGCAATAATTACTTATATGCAACATCATACAATAATTAAACCCATATTAGACCTAGATAATTAAGCACGCATTAAAGGAGACAAGCACATAAAGGACACTTATCTTTTATGAGAAGTCATCAACTGCATGTAGAACTTAGATGTTACTCCTAGCCATAGACATTTTTCCTCATAAACGTTCAGCAAAAGGCCACCCTCGAGTTGGGGCTTAAACTCCACCAGGGAAAAAATATTCCTAATGTCAACTAAGGTCTCATAAACAGTGGAATTTCTCAGTCCAAGGTGCCCACTGCTACAACTAGTCTACAATATCTCATTCCCCACATTCCTTTCCCACCCCAGGAAGTGTGCCCTTTCTTTGCTCAACAGTCCTTCGGCTACCGCACTTCCCTTCTAGGGCTTCAGCAAAAGGTTAGACAAGAAGTCTTAGAGAACTATGATTGATTCCCCATGCACAAGGGAAAAATTCTCGGTAAAATTTCACCTAGAGAGAATTATCATGGGAATGAAAACCCGCCTCCTCATTAGAAAATATCTCATCTGGAGAGAATGCTCATGGGCCTGACAACCCGCCTCTTCGACTGCAAATTGGTTTTTCCCAAGCATAGGGTTAAACAGTGGCAATCAGTTCTAGCTCTCCCTGGAGGAGTATTGGTCTATGATCAAGACATGAAAAATGAATTATTCCCCCCTAGTTTAGATGATCCAAAAACATGAAGAACAAGAATGAATTCGCCGAAAATACACTAAGGCCAACAATATATATTGAATGTCGTAAACTGGACACTTGTCACCTTTAGAATTAGCTTCAGCCACTTGGTGACTCGTTCCCATCCCTCAAGAACTTAGGATAAATAATTATCCATAAATTACACTTTTCAAAAATATTGATAAAATATTCCCTTAGACTTAAGCCCCCTTGGCTTAGCCCCCAATTTTCCCTTTTCGGTGGAGTTTATCACCCCATATATTTCTGGCTGATCTATATGCGCGCAACAATGTGATATTATTAATAAATTTAGTGTGATTACATTTTACAAGGACAGGCGCACTGGCCTATTTGCATCTCGACTCACCAACCCCATAACCACACAACCTCTCTCTCTCTCTCTCTCTCTCTCTCTCTCTCTCTCATTCCCCAACATTGTAAAATGTGTGCCCCCTTCCTTTGGCATGTAAATCATGTGCACTTACCCAACTACATGAGACACTATGGAATATGTGCACCCTTTATTTGGTAACAATCCTCGTGCACTACTGACATGAGCGCAAAACTAAAACTTGGTGCCAACACCTCACCAGCCTATATGTACATTTACATTTACAATTGGTACCAAGGGCTCACCATCCTATATGTACAATTACAAATGGGGTTGGGATTAGGGACATTAGATCTAACTCATGAATAATGGATGCTAATTCTAAGTCATGTGTAGCATAATTATTTTCATGTTCTTTTAATTTTTTGGACTCATAGCATACCACATTATCTTTTTGCATGAGGACCCCATTGAGCCCTTCCTTTCACACATTAGTGCACACAACAAAATATTCATTTGGGTCTTCAATATTCAATATTGGTGCACGTGTCAAAATGTCCTTCAACTGCTAAAATATTTCTTTGCATTTGGAAGTACATTCAAATTTCACTCCCTTCTTTTGCAAAGAAGTGGCTGGGATTACAATCCTTGAAAAACCTCTTATGAATCTTCATAATACCTTGCAAGTCCCATGAATGATTTGACCTCTATAACATTTCTTGGTGTTGGTCATCATTTGAGGGCCTCTATCTTCTTAGATTCAAATGCTATCCCATCTTCTAAAATAATATGACCCAAGTAATGAATCTTGTTTTTATAGAGGATTCATTTACTTAGCTTGGCATATGGCTTATGCTCTCTCAAAATTTTTAGCACCATTCTTGAATGTTGTTCATGTTACTCCTCTAACTTAGAGTATATGAGTATATAATGTAGGAACACAATTACAAACTTATCCAAGTACTCCTTGAACACTCCATTCATCAGGAAAATGAAAACAACTAGTGAATTTGACGTGTATAACAACACACATCATACCTCTAGACCACACACTAGTATTTTTCCGTGCACAATAAAATTTGCGTTGTGCGACACCAATACTTAATGTGCATGACAATTTCGAGATGATCTTTGTCCCATACCAATCTAGTGTTGAACCAATAGCTCTATATATTCTTGTTGATCTTTGGCCCATACAAGTCCAGTGTTGAACCAATAGCTTTGATACAACAATGTAACTTACCCAGCCACCCAGGCTGGGCCACACCGCAAAAATTTCAACTTTTTTTCCTCTGATACAACAATGTAATGTACCCACCTTACTACTGAGCTACGTTACTCCGAAATATAGTGTGCAAATTCTACTCTCTAACATTGGTCTGTGCAGAAATACTTGATGTAACATGCATGACCCCAAGTTGGGTCACACCACCCAAACTTTCCTCTTCTAACACAACTTATAACAACATAAGTAACACAATACAACTGCGTGCACAAGCATGATGAGCACACAAACCTTATTGTGCACATAATTCACTATGAACATGTGATCACTACTACGCGTGGAACTATTTTGGCATAAGACATAGATTTTGTTCTCCCTATGCACACAGACTACTTCCCTGCACACATAATGAATCCAGCCTCTTTCGTGCACGAAGTATTTCCCTGTGAAAACAACTATTCTAACCTTGCCTCAAAGACTCATGAAAATTATTATAAGGTTTACTTAACAAGAATAACTAATACAATTGTCATACTCGACATGTACGACTACAAATACTGAATATCAACACCACACTTTACATGTGTAAGCAACATTATACAGAATAAAAACAATTACTTATATGAAACATCATACAATAATTAAACCCATATTAGACATAGATAATTAAGCACATAATAAAGGAGACAAGCACATAAAGCACACTTATCTTTTATGAGAAGTCACCAACTGCATGCAGAACTTAGATGTTAATCCTAGCCATAGACTTTTTTTCTCATAAACTTTCAGCAAAAGGCCACCCTCGAGTTGGGGCTTAAACTCCACTAAGGAAAAAATATTCCTAATGTCAACTAAGGTCTCATAAACAATGGAATTGCTCAGTCCAAGGTGCCCAATGCTGCAAGTAGTCTACAATATCTCATTCCCCACATTCCTTTCCCAACCCAAGAAGTGTGCCCCTTCTTTGCTCAACAATCCTTCGGCTTCCCCACTTCCCTTCCAGGGCTTCAGCGAAAGGTCATACAAGAAGTCTCAGAGAACTGTGACTGATTCCCTGCACACTAGGGAACAATTCTCGGTAAAAATATCACCTGGAGAGAATTATCACGAGCATGAAAAACCACCTCTTCCTCATAAAATCTCTCATATGGAGAGAATTCTCATGGGACCGACAACCTGCCTGCTCGTTAGCAAATATCTCATCTAGAGAGAATCCTCACGGGCCTGACAACCCACCTCTTCGACTACAAACTGGTTTTTCCCAAGCATAGGGTTAAACAGTGCCAATCAGTTCTATCTCTCCCTGGAGAAGTATTGGACTATGATCAAGATATGAAAAATGAATGATTCCCCCCTAGTTCAGATGATCCAAAAACATGAAGAACAAGAATGCATTTGCCCAAAATACACTAAGTCCAACAATATATATTGAATGCCTTAAAATGGACACTTGTCACCTTCAGAATTAGCTTTAGCCACTTGGTGACTCGTTCCCATCCCTCAGGAACTTAGGATAAATAATTATCCATAAATTACACTTTTCGGAAATATTAATAAAATATTCCCTTATACTTAAGCCCCCTTGTCTTAGCCCCCACTTTTCCCTTTTTTGGTGGAGTTTATCACCCCATCTATTTTCGGCTGATCTATATCCACGTAGCGATGTGATATTATTAATAAATTTAGTGTGATTACATTTTACAAGGATAGGCACACTGGCCTATTTACATCCCAACTCACCAACCCCATAACCACACAGCCTCTCTCTC
>ML777351.1:751649-762569 GCA_009831015.1 Picea engelmannii
TGAAGTGACAAAGTCAAAGAGGATTATTTAAATAATAAAGTGAAGTGACAAAATCAAAGAGGATTATTTAAATAATAAAGTGAAGTGACAAAGTCAAGGAGGATTATTTAAATAATAAAGTAAATGGAGAACTTTCTAATTATGGAAAGCGGTTATAAGAAGGCTAACCCTAAAATAAGGAAAATTGGTTAAGTGGTCAAGTGTCTATTGGATACATGGACAAGTGGAAAATTGGACAAAGTTGGACATAGGTGACTATGTGGACAAAGTGGCCTAGAAGATGCTTCTAAGGAAGCTACTTGGAAAGTATAAATAATAGGCAAGACTTTCTCATTTTAATCACACTTGAGCATATTGAATCTCTACAGGTGATTGAGGTAACCAAAGGATATCTAAGCTGAATTTCAGAGGGAAGGTGAAGTAAAGAAGGCCGAAATTCAAGGGATGATACATTCTTTTGATGATGATTTCTAAGGTATGTTATTTAAAGGTCATCTCACGATTTTCGCAATAAATTTTTTTCTAGAATGATTCAAACCGTGAACCATACAATGAACCTAGCTATCTAAGTCAAAAGGTGGCGTTACATACTCCCCACCTTCAAGAAACATATTCTCGAGGTGGTAAAAAAAGTGAGGGATAATCTCGTCGTAATGTCTCAACATCCTTCCAAGTAGCAGATCCTGGACTAAACTTGTCCCATTGGACCTTAACTTGGTCTACCAAACGGTTCCTGAGTTTTCAGACTCTACGGTTCAATATGCGTAATGGTTCTACCGTGAGGATTCCCACATATGATACCTGCAATTCCTTCCAACTTAGATTATGTGATTCATCAACAACATAATGACGTAGAACATATACATGAAAAACATTATGAGTTTTATGCAAGTGGGGTGGTAGTACGAGATGATAGGCAACGGGTCCAATTTTCTCTTGGATTTTGAACGGTCCTATAAATCGAGGTGACAACTTTGTCCCCTTCCCAAACCAAATGGTACTCTTATTAGGCCTGATACGAATGAAAACCTGATCTCAAACTTTATAACTTTGATCAGTCATGTGTGCATCCGCATAACTTTTCTGTCTATCCTGTGATTCCTTTAGTCTCTGCCTAATCTGAATCACCTGTTCCTCCATCTCTTGAATCAATTCTGGCCCAACTGTTACTCGGTCTTCTAACCTCTCCCAACTCAACGATGTTCTGCATGGCCTTCCATACAGAGCTTCGTAGGGTGGCATTCCGATGGAGCTTCGTAGGGTGGCATTCCGATGGAGCTATGAAAACTGTTATTGTAGGCAAACTCTACCAAAGGTAGGTACTTCTCCCAATGTGTTTGATTATCCATAACATACATCCTAAGCATGTTTTCCATAAACTTATTTAATCTCTTAGTTTTCCCATCTATTTCAGGATGATAAGTTGCTCTTAAGTTCAACTGAGTCCCCAACGCTGATTGCAAACATGTCCAAAACCTAGAAGTGAATTTGGAGTCCCTATCTGAAATGATCTTCTTAGGTATCCCATGCAAATGGATGACCTCACTTACAAAAATGCGTGCCACATCATTGACATCATAAGTGTCTCTAACCAGAATAAAATGATCACTCTTGGTTAATTTATCAACTATCACAAGAATGGCATTGTGTCTATGAGATGTGAGCGGCAACCCCACAAGAAAGTCCATGGAAATGAATTCCTACTTGGACATAGGAACATCATGTGGTTGTAGAAGGCCTGCCAGGTGATGGTGGTTGGCTTTCACTTGTTGACACTCTAGGCACTTGGCGACGAAATGGACTACATCGCGCTTCATGCCTATCCATAAGAATAGCTTCTTCATGTCTATGTACATTTTCTTCACACCCAGATGTGCACAATAAAGTTCTCTATGGGCTTCCTTCAGTATGATGCTTCGAATATCCCCACTTTCGGGGATGTACATCCTTCCTCGATATCTTAATAGTTCGTCTGCTTCCAGACTATATCCTTCATACTTTGGATTTAATTGCCTCCCACTCTGGAGGTTTGAAGTAACCTTTAAATACCAATTGTCTCCGTGGAGCTGCGTCAACACACGTTCCCTCAGATTGACTTTTAAAGGTACCAAGGAGAAGACATGTGGCCTCCTACTCAAGTCACCTACGACCCCATTCTCTTTTCCCTTGATATATGAAATACCAAAATCATACTCACTCATGAACTCACTCCATCGCCTTTGTCTGGCATTCAGATCCCTTTGAGTGAAGAAATGTTTTAAACTTTGATGGTCTGTTTTGAGCTCAAAGTTTCTCCCTACTAGATAGTGCCTCCAAAGTTTTAGAGCTAGCATTACAGTTGCCAACTCTAAATCATGAGTAGCGTAAAGTTCCTTGTGTTTCTTCAACTTCCTTGATGCATAAGCTATCACTCCTCCATCCTGCATTAGCACGGCCCTCAACCCTTGCTTTGAGGCATCCGTGCAGACTGTGAAGTCCTTTTCCATATCCAGCACTCGTAGAATTGGCGCACTAGTTAGTAACCTTTTAAGCTCGATGAATGCACTATCACATTATTCTGTCTATTCATACCTGACCCCCTTGCGCTGCAAAGTGGTGATGGGTTTTGTTATTTTAGAGAACCCTTCCACAAATCTCCAATAATAACCTGCTAGCCCCATGAAGCTTCTTACCCCATGAGCATTTTTTGGCACTGGCCACTCCATAATGGCCTTTAGCTTTTCTAGGTCCATAGATATTCCTTCATCAGAAATGATATGACCTAAATAGTGAATTTCTTTCCAGAAGAAGGAATACTTCGACAACTTCCCATATAATTTGTTCTCTCTAAGGCAGGACAACACCACTCGCAAGTGTTCCTCATGTTCTCTTTCATTCTTGGAATAGATGAGGATATCATCTAGAAAGACTTTTACACAGTGGTCTAGGTATTTCCGGAATACACCATTCATGAGGCTCATGAATATTGTTGGTGCATTGGTCAATCCGAAAGGTACTACAATGAACTCGTAATGCCCAAACCGATTTCGAAAGGCAGTTTTAGGAATATCGTCTTCCTTAATCCTTAACTGGTGATACCTTGATTGCAAATCAATCTTTGAGAATACCACTGCTCCTTTCATCTGATCGAAGAGATCATCTATTCATGGAATTACGTACCTATTTTTCCCTATAGCACGGTTCAAGTCCCTGTAATCTATGCACAGTCATAAGGAACCATCCTTCTTCTTCACAAAGATTACCGGTGCACCCCAAGGTGAGACACTAGGCCTTATTAGCCCTAAGTTGAGTATCTCTTTCCACTGCATATGCAACTCACAAAGTTCTAGCACTGTCATCCGATATGGAGTCTTGGAAATTGGTTCTCCAACAAGTTTTATCTCAATAGTAAAATCAAGCTCCCTCTCAAGAGGTAACCCTGGTAACTAGTTCATAAAAACATCTTTAAACTTTGACAATACTGGGTACTAATCCAAGGAGGGTCCTTTCCTTTCACTCACTGCTTACACTACATAAATTTGACACCCTTGCCTCATGCACCGCTTAACCTTCATAGTTGAGATAAAGCATAGAGACACCTTTCTCTGTACACCTTGGATCTCTACTGGCCTTCCTTCGTCGTCAACACAAAGCACCCTTTTTGTGAAACAATCTACCATAGCTCGATGGGATTCTAACCAATCCATCCTAATTTTTAGGTCATACGCCCCAAGAGCAATGACATATACCTTCAACCTGGTAGTACACACTCCTAGGTCTACTAGACAATTATAACCGCTAGGTCCTACTGCTCGTTTTTCCCCCGAATCCATCTCGACTTGTTTAAAGTCATTGTGCTCATAGGATACCAACCCACTCTTTTCTAATGAAAGTGGTGAAATGAAACTATCTGTAGCACTAGAATCAAATAAAATTTTAACATTGATATGATTTAGCATACCTAACGACTCCACCACCGTGTATTGATGTTCTTCCTAGCGATTATTAACTGCAGCATAAATTTGGTGGCTTCCACTTGCTCTTCCCATCGGGGCCTTTCCTTCTCTATGCACAAATACTAATTGTAACTCTAGGCAGTCACGCTGGTAATGGGGTCCTTCACATCCCCAACATGTAACACGAGATGGAACCTGTATACTACTCTGTGATAGTCTTTGAAATGAGTTCCTTCCCCTGGAACCCTTGCCCCTACTAGCTTCTCCCTGAGATGGTTTTGGACCTACCTGTGTCGTTGGTGATGAACGGGATGGTACACTCACTGCCATTGAAATACTTGTGGTGACTGTCCTTGGTGTGACTCTATTACCATCTAGAGGTGGCCTAGAGCTCCCTCCCCTGGAAAATGTCCTAGGGGCCTTCCCCATAAATCTAGGATGATGCGGAAAGGTCGATCTCACACCTCCATTTAAGTTCATGTGTTCCTCCACATAACGTGCATTTTCTATTGCTTCTGCTACTGAATACGGTTTCCACATCTGTACCATGGCCCTTATCTTAGGATTTAACCCATAGACAAAGCGTTTTGCCTGTTGTTGATCATTATCCATGTATGAAACATACTTCACTAACTCCATGAACCTAATCTCATACTCTTCCATGGTCCTGTTCCACTATACTAGAGCATGAAATGATCCCACCTATTGTTCCTCATAGTAAGTTGGTAGATACTTCCTTCGGAACCTTTCCTTAAAAAGTTCCCAAGAGACGGTGTATGGGGTAAGGTGCAACTTCCTCTCCAAGTTGCCCCACCAATTCAAGGCACTATCTCTCAACTGAAAAATCGCTATCTTTGCCTTTGAAGTGGATGCATAGTCTCTTAAGGAGAAACACCTTATCATGCCTTCCAACCATGCCTATGCACGTTCACTGGCACGATCCCCAACAAACTATGGAAGTTTGATCTTCTGTAGTTCTCTAGTGATGTCTTCGAGTGGAGGCCCTCCCCTTGAATCCCTTGACACTTCAGGATTACCCATTCCATATGGTAGGGGCTCCACTTTGATCCCTGCTAGCTGACGCCCCTTTAAAGTCTCATTTATGGCCTCCAAAGAGCGCAGAATGAGAGCTAATTCAGGTGATGGTGGTGGCAGCGTTGGTAGTCCCTGTGATGATGGCCCTCTACCTAGATTTCCTCTCGTCCTAACCATCCTATATAATTGAATCTTCATCAACCAAAGTTTGTCAGGGAGAGTCTAGGGCAGTTCACATTTGCACAATTTAAACTTGAAAACAAGGTTAGGCGTAAGTTTTTTTTTAACTTGTCTGTAAACAGACGTTGCTCTCTTTAGAGGAAGTGGCTAGGTCAGGGTTGATAGCCTCTAAGCTCGATGTTTTCGCCTAAGGAAACTATTGACTCTCTCGCATGTGATCAACACATTTAACCTATCATTACTATCATGGCGCAATGGTGTATGGTCTTTGGTGAAATCTCTATACTCGGTGGATAGGTTGTTGGTTCAAAACTCGTTTGCTCCAACAAAATTTAATCTAATCCAAAAATAAATTTTATTAGTATCGTAATGTTATATTAACTATTAAATATTATTAAATATGTTAATGTTAATTACACATTTAATTAATTAATTACTATTATTAATTACTTTGAATAAAATTAAAAATTTAGAAATTAAAGTAATTAATTTATATAATTAAAAATTGCTTTGAAATTCACTATGATTAAAAATTTAATTTAATTATTTAAAATTACGAATTAAAATTAAAATTAATCATTTAAAACACAATTAAAGTAATTAAAATAAAATAATTAAAATAAATAAATAATAATAATAATAATTAAAAATAAAAATAAAATAATATAATTAAAAATAAAAAAAATAATATAATTAAAAAAAATTCCAATTCGGATAGTGGGTCCTCACATGAGGCCCACGTGCCCCCTCCTCCCTGACACTCATCCCTTAACCCTAATCTCCTCCATCCTTATCTCTTCAAACCCTAATCTCGCTCGGTCCCTATTCATTTTAGTTTTTTTTCGTCAAAAGCTCAGCAGAGGCGAAGGATGAGGCCGGCCATGGTCGTCCCTCTACTCGGTCGACCCCGGTGATTAGGCATTTGGTTGCTAGCTTGAACTTGTCTAGCAATTTTCTAAACTTGACTGGCGATTTTCTAAACAGCTTTGTCTTTTGTTTGTTTGGTTCACGGAGTCGAGGGTTCCATCCCATTGACTGCCATAATCAATAGCTTATTTTTTTTAATGCTCGGCGTTTGTGCTTGTTTTATACGTGGGCTTGTGGACGCAGACTGGTTTTCCTGGCACGCAGTCGTAGCACTAGTACTAAAATAATACCCTGCCATGGTATTGACGTGGGTTCAATTTCGGGTAGTTGTCGTGGTGGACTGTTGGACTATATTGGTCGTCATTCGCTGGATTCACAAGTTGTTGGACTATACTGGTTGTCATTCGCTGGATTCACGAGGATATTGAGCATGCTCGGTTGCAGGTTCAACCCATAGTAACTGCGGGTTCTGTGGCGTGATGGTAATAGAGGGTTTGTTCATCCTTTGGGAGCTCATGGGTTCTATCTGTAACATCAGGTATATTTTTTTTTGTTTAAAGCCCCTGTGTAGCATGCCGGCTACCGGGCACTTGTATTGGGGTGTGGCGCTTATGTACTTGGTCTCGACTGACTTGTGTTTTGTTTGCAGGTTGCATGGATCTGGAGAGGGAGCTAAGCCTTTCTATATATATATATATATATATATATACTTTGTTGTGCACACTATGCTCCCTTGTGGGATTTGCGCTTGGCTTTGGCTTGGTGCTGGGCTTTGATTTGATATTGTGTGTTTGATCCTGTCTTGTTGTTGATGCAGGTCGCATGGAGTGGGACCTAGGCCTTCGTGCCCTTTTTTTTTAACTCGATTGTGTGGTTTGAGCTTCGTAGAGAACAATGGTCGAGTCTTGGGCTTGGCAATGGTGGGATTTCAGAACAAAGCCCAACTTTTCTCCTTCTTTTTTTTTAATTAATAATTTTTTTTTTTTTGTTTTTACATTATATTATATATGTATATTTTTTTTGTTTTAAATAAATGTTTTTTTTATATATGTTTATTTATATACTAATATTTATATTTATATTTATACTAATATTTATAGGCTCTGTTTAGAAGTTCAAGGGCAAAGCAGAATTGATACACACACACACACACACACACACACACACACACACATATATATTTGTTCTATTGTTTGTCACTTTCAATATGTATAACATTATACCATTTTCATATTCAAATGGTCATATTGTTTATATATAGATCTGTGTTAAAACAAATTGTGTGTTTGGCTTGCAGGCTAGGTGGAGCTGGCGCTGGAGCTTTGAGTCTGAGCTTGGCCCTCGTGCCCAAATTTATATCTGATTAAAGGGTTTCAGGGACCCTCTCTCAAGGTTTTGAGGTTCCAGGTTTTCAGGGCTGATTTCAATATATATCTACCCTAAACAATTTATTCAGGGTTTCAATATAACTAATTTGAAGTTGTTTAAATTTCTAGGTGGGGGTTGTTTAAATTTTTGGGTGGGTAGGTAGGCCCTTGGCTCTAGATTTTAAACCAAGGCTATGATACCATGTGTAAGATCTCTTCTAACAGAGCCTTATAAAACATAAATTCAATTAGAGAAGTGTTATCCTAACATCTTTACAATTCCTTATTCAACATATAACCATTCATAACCATTCAACATAATTAAAATTTATGAGCAAATCATAATAAATTACATAACACATCAGAATAATGAAAATACATACCTCTAACTGATGCTACTGTTGTTCTCCAACTCTGCCTAATGCTCTGCCCAAAACCGTCTAACCTCCCAGCCATCTAGGAACATAGCATCTATGACTCCCTAGCTCCAGGATTCTGTAAGGATTCCTGGCCCCCAAGCCCAAAACTCCCAGCAATAGGTTCCCCCCCTGTAACAGTCCTACAACAAGCTTCTCCAGCCAAAAAACAGTAATACAATCTTCCAATCTCCCAAAAAAAAATGCTCCAATATAGTCTCACAATATGAAAAATAATGCTCCCTCCAAAAGTCCCCCTCTCCCGAGTGTTTTTTTCACCCTCATATCCTCCTTTCCCCCTCTCTCATTCACCGCCTTCCCCCTTTCATTAAGACTCACCCACCTTATCCCTCCATTCAATGCTAGCCACCTTATCCCCTTCTCTTTAATGGTTCCATCATTCGATACAAAATAATAATTAATAATTTATTAAACTAGATTTTATTAAACATATATTTAATCATTAAATTCATTAATTAGTTAATTAAACCAATTCACATTCAACAAATATTTAACCAGGACAATTAATTAATTAATTAATTAAACTAATATACATTAAACAATTAATTAAACCATGACAATTGATTAATACTTAGGGTTGTCACAATTGTTCATTTGTTCATTGTTTATTTTCTATGAATATATTGGATGATAATGTTGCATTGATATAACACTTGCATTATATGGTTAAAAATGATTATGTTTCTCTATTACTGATTCACCCCCCCTCTCAATAATCCAACACAAGCTTGCTTCTCTAGTGCAACTCACACAGTAGTTCACTCTTCAGGATTGACAAACTAGTTCTTCTACAAGCCTATTAGGTTCTTTCTCATGGAATTTACCTTTGGGTTGTCAAATGGAATGTTATTAATATTTCCCTCACAACCTGTAAGCTACGAGCCTATTAGATTCTTTCTCGTAGACGTTTTCTATAGACAAGTCAAGTTACATATTTTAAAATTTTATCCTCAACCTGAGACCTGCAAGCCTATCAGGCTCAAACTCTATGGAATTTAATTTCATGGCCTTACCTTCACGGCCCTTTCCCCATGATACTATCCATTTTATCTCACCCAATGATCCTTTCCCCACGATATTTTCCACTCAAGCTTATTCCCACATACCTTTCCCCACAAGCCTCTTCTTGTGGACCTTTCCCTGTGAGCTTATTCCCGCAAGCCTTTTTCATGTGTCCCTTTTCATGATGTATTTTCAAGTGGAATTCCATTAAGTTTTTTCAGTGACCCATATCCCAAAATCCTAGCATACTTAATTTTGTAAAATCTCTTCTATAGAGTGTTCTCCCACAAGACCTTTCCCTGTGAGGTCTTTCTCTGCGAACTCTTTCTGCAACTAAGTCAAATATAGACCATTGATCTTCGAGATAGAAGTGATATCAACCATAATTTCACCAACCTCTGTACCAAATCCCATGGCTTCTTCCACCATGGCACTATCATTGTGGACCTTCTCAATCCACGTCATCATTATATGAAATTTTTCCAAAAATTCTGAAAATTATAAATTTTTGAAAATTTTATAATTCCTCCCAAAAAATTTCGTCAGTGTTCTTGGAAATTTTGACTCATTCTAGAGTTATTCTCGGCCATTGATTCCTAATGTAGAAAATATATGAGCAATCGATCTTCCAACTCTTTAGTCACCATTAAAATTCAAATTTCAGCCTCTTGGGCCAACATTAACTCTACAACCTGCAAATTAATGCCATTAATCCTCACTTCGAATTTTTCTAAAGAAAATTAATTCAAATATGATCATAAATTTGGGGATTTCACTCTATTTTCACCATTTTCCCCAAATCCATCACAGGTTAAACTCTACAACAATGAATTTTTTCCAAATTTCACACTGGTATTGGCCCATACAAGCTCAGTGTTGAAACTTCAGCTCTGATACCAATCTATAATGTTCCCTAGCATGACTAAGGTTCATTACATGTCGAATACACATTAAAAAAATTATTTTAGCATATCCTGTAGCTTACCAGCTACAAGAAAACACACATATTTAACCATTTTATGATACCATTAATTAAATGCATCTACAACATTTTAAATAAACATGAATGTAGCTAATAAATTCATCACAACAACATATAAAGAATTCTCATACATAGAGTTAATGCACAACAGTTAAGACTCATAATACAACATAGAAAACACATAAAACACTTATCTTTCTAAAACAATTTTGCAACCAGCTACTTGGGATGACTTTCCACCCAACCATAGGCTTGTTGTTCCATATCTCAACAAAAAGCCACCCTTGAGATAAGGATAGGAATAAACAAGAGAGGGTGTATCTCACTGTCCACTCACATCTCATATAATCCCACAACTCATTGGCATTCTCCTATATCTATCCTGATTTCCACTAGCTCTCTTCCTCTCAACTTGTCTAACCCAAGGAATGTACCCATTCACTTCTCTCGGTCCATTGGACATCCCATTCATTTATCAAGGTATCTCGGGTGCAGGTAACCAATAATACCACTACTGAGAACTCAAGGGAACTCACTGCTAGTACAACTACCGAGAAAACAACAACAACAAGCTTATTGCTCCAGTGCAACTCACATAGGAGTTCACTCTTCAGGCCTAAAAACCTAGTTCTTCTACAATCCTGACAACTTGATTCTTCAGTCTCTTGTGCCAAAAACACTCCTGAATTATCCCTCCATTTTTTCTCCAGCTCCATTTCACTTCTCCTTATGTTGTTTCTTACTTCCCATGCAAAAATGTGAATGTCTAAACTGCCCCCTTGGCCATATGAATTTCCTCTCCTTTTGTTGTTTTTTTTACTCACAGTCATCCCAAAACTGATTGTATTCAGTTCCATTCTCCTAATAACTATGGGATGTGACTCCTCACACCCACCTTCTTACACGTATTCAATGATTTGTCTCTTACACACTCAAGGGGAAATAAGAAAGTGCACTCAAAACATTAAAAACAGGAAAAGGATTTGGGAGTAAAACTCATGGGTAAGAACCCCCTTTCTATACCCCTCATCTCTTGTGGATTTATAAACCCCCATATTTGTTCATATCCCCTAGCAACTGGCATCACATTTTATTTATTAAAATTCAGAAATACA
>ML777352.1:16916-63684 GCA_009831015.1 Picea engelmannii
GAATCCTCAGCTGTAGATCTAGGTGGGTGGACTCTGGACGTCCAGATCTTCTCATTGCTTATCTTAAAGTGCATTCACACCCCAACTTAAATCCGACATCTCTTCCTTACATTGGACGGTCGTTACAACCCCTGAGATTCCCTGAAGGAATATCGTCCGTCCATCAGGACTTAGCCACCTACTATCGTCTCGTCATTATGGGTCGGGATTTGTCAAGGCAAGAGCCTTAGTTTCTATCAATGGAACTCCCGAGTCCCCGATCCTTGATTTCCAAAAATGGGTAATCTCTCGACATGTCACCTCCTTAAATTGGACGGTCCACAACTTCTCCGAGGTTTCCACTCAGGAAAGTCTCGATCCCTTGTCGCCAGGACTCCCAATCTTGTGATTCTTGATTTCTTGAAATGGGAGATCTCACGACGTGTGGCCTCCGTCAATTGGACGGCTCAGATCTATCCCAAGTTTTCACCATGGAAAATCCTGAACTCTTGTCAACAGGAATCCCGATTCTGTGATTCCCGATTTCTTGAAATGGGAGATCTCGCGACACATGGCCTCCTTAAATCGGATGACCCAAATCTATTTCAAAGTTTCTACCAGGGAAGGCCCCGAACCTTCGTCATCAAAACTCTCGAGTTCGTGATTCTCGATTTCCCGAAATGGGAGATCTCGTGACACGTGGCCTCCATCAATCGGACGACTCAAATCTATTTCGGGGTTTCCACAATGGAAAGTCTCGATCCACTGGGGTGTTAACCCTCAGGTATCTCCTGACAAATCCAGTGGTTGTCGGGTTTTTTCAGCCGAAATCTGACGGCTCAGACAGATTCCTAATTTGTGTGCTCTCCCATGACTTCCTAAACATGGAAAGATCCACGGTCCAGATACTCTCATGGACTTTGGGGATCCACGGTCCTAAACTCTTCCCTACCCATGAAGACACAAGAAAACAAGGTGGTAAGGCATTTAACGCCCTACTTTCTTCTACTAATCTAACAGTCGTCTGTGACCGCAGATTTCCCGACGGGATCTCGTCCGTCATTCACCATCTATCAAAGTTAAGTTACTTATCCTTCTTGCTTCTTCTTCTTACCTGACGGTCATGAGTGACCATAGACCTCCCGATGGAATCTCGTCCACCGATTCGATACCTATCAGGGATTTCTTAGGGCCTTGCGCCCTCACATCCTCCTTCCAGGTTCTTTATGGGCTTTTCAAGGAGGGTATCTCTATGGGGAGATTCACTCAGGGTACTACCTAAGGTAGGTAAGGATGTCGTCCTCCCGAGAACTAGATGTGAAGTCTGAATTAGATCAGTATGCATGTAAATAACGATTCATGAGGACATAAGCCATACATAGTCCTTCCATACAAATATACAACTACTAGTACTGAAATCATTCTTATAAGGAAATTAAATATACAAATATACATTCTTATAATGAAATCATTCACAGTTTCACAGCTTATGGGCATAATCATCAGAATAAACATATACATATATTTCAAGATGCCAAAGGAAAAATGCTTATCAGAAATAACACCAGGGGTTATGCAACTGCTAAGAGGGGTGCTCGTTTCCACCCAACCGTAGGCTTAGCGACTCCCAACGGATTTACCACTAGCCACCCCTGAGCTGAGACCACGATGCTATGAGACTGCATCTCTGTTTGCTAGTGACCAGGAGCAAAGGTTGCAATCCTTCCTCTCTGCTATCACTCACTTTGCATATTGCCAGAGTTCTCCCCTCGCATCTTCCCCCAATCGCTTCTACCCCACACCTTATCCTCTTGCGAGTTTGCATGTGGCACAATTTTCCTTGCGTTGGTCAGTCATGATGGCTCTACGGATAGGTGGTTCACCTCCCCATCCCTCATTAAATTTCTGAGGAGCCATCTACCTGCCAGCCGGTGAGACATTTAATTCAGGTCCAGTGAGCCGCTTTTGGTTCTCCAGGCCAGTGGAGTCCAAATACGGTATTAATTCTCGGTGGAAGTTAACGCCACCTTTCCAGGTGCCTTCCACCGCTATCATGGTCTCTTTTTTTTCACATCCCCTCTCAACAGTCCTGCAATATAAATTCATAATGTTATTCACATTTATTGACCTTTTCCATAAGTTCCATTTACATCACATATTCACATTTATGGGTTTGCCACAGTTCTTGGCCAGTCCGGTTATTTTTACAAACTGGGGGAAACAAGGTGTTACACCTGTGCATGGGAGCTCTGAGCCGAAAGAAGAATCGCCCGCCTGAACCGCCATGATGATAATATCTATGCAATGCGAGATGTTTTCGTCGACAAGTGAAATATGATTCGTGGTACGCTAAAGACAAAGTAGAATCCCTACGCGCCGATGAATCTCTCACATCTATCACATCTTCTTCCACTCAGCGTTCACAACTTGACACTGCTCAAATCGTGGCATGAATCCTCCTTTCTGCAGTCAATATCGGCGACCTCAATCAAATGCTTGGTAACCCATGGATGTCGTTCAATCAGAAGCTTGGTAATCCATTGCATTTTAGGCAGGTTTAACAACTTTCTTCCCCACTGATCAGTATCCTTCAATCTCCTGAAATCCCACGAGATCTTGCTGAGCACCAAAACATGATCTTCACAGTTTAAGAAATCTGATTTGTTAGATGTCAAGCAATCAGATTTGTCAGTGATTTTCAGCTATTTATCTACACATCCGTCCACTAATTCATTTAAAACAACGATCCCTCACTATTTGGTCCAATTAAATTTAAATGCCAAATTCAAACTATTAAAATAATAATTATTATTTTCTTATTTGGCATATTTTAAAAATATGAAGTCTTTCAATTTTACTTTGTAATTTTTTATTTCTTCCAAGTTTATGAAGAAATAAAGTAAGATAAGGGATCCGTATAAAATCCTTCAAACATATTGTAAAGCAGGCATCATTGAATTTTTTAAAATCAAAGTAAATTGAGCATAAGAATATTAGGACAAGAAGATTCGCGGAAAAGGCCTCAAGCCATAATTCTCAACATTGTATTCATCTTAATGATACAAATATAAAATACAATAATGAAACCACCTCAATTGTTCTCATGTCAACACCTCATCAAGAGATAGGGTAAGAGGAGACAATATAGGAATCTAGAAACACACTTAGGATGACAACTATATCCTAGTATGTAAAATTATGTACCTTACTAAATTTAAATTATTCAAACCCAGAACAGTCCTATGACCCTGAAATAAATTACCATTCAGGCTGGTAGTTGGGAAGTCCTCCTAAAGAATCAATGAGGAGATGGGAAGAGTACCCATATGAAAAACTTCCTGACCTAACCATGAAATGGGGAATTAGACCCATGCAATCTCTCCAAGGAAGGAAAGAAAAGAAGGAAGTTTGTGGGAAGAAGAGGAGGCAGGGGGATGGGTCAAGTGACCATTTTTTTTAAAAAGAGGGAGAGCATGTGCAACTCTCTAGTTCTAAAGAGAATTGAAAAATGAATTTGTTCTAGGTACAGGAATTTACTGGGAAACGTTTTCAGTCCAAGATGATAAACGGGATTGCAAAGAAGATGAGTGACTGAACAAGCACTCACTGTGAACCCCCTTGCTTGGTGGAGAGAAAATTGATCTACCAAGTTCCTTTGGGAGGAGGAGAGTGGCCTATGTCCCTAACTGTTGTTGAACATGAAGAAAGAGTCTCTCTCAGAGCATCATGATCTAGCTAGGGGGTGACCAGGGGAAAATCCGTCTAGGAATTGTTGTGCCTATGATTGGGTGGAAAAGGGAACCCCTCTCAACAATTGCTTCACTATCTGGTTTCTTGATAAGTATTCTTATACTCTATATGATAGAATATAAATGAGTGGTTGGATGTCTATGTTTATGACAAAATTTTCATTGCATGATTAATATTAGAAATGATTATTGTTCTTTTGTGAACCCCTGCATTTGAATGGTTTTTGTTGCCTATGCTTAGCAATAGGAGAACTATTAGACATGCATCTTCAAATGAATTTAGGAATAAGTTTACGATTTATGTGTTGGTTGGAAAATACTTAAGGGAATTATCCCAAGGATTGATTTTTGTGATGTAAGAATCAGGGAAAACTTCGCTATAATGTTTTGATCCTGTCGACCCCTTGAATTCACCTTCGTAGTTTACTAAATTATAGTTCTATGGATGGAGCGTGCCTCCTTCAAACCATTAGTCGGTGTGACCAAGGGCTCATGCCTAGGGGCCTAACCAAATCATGACAAAGAGTTGAGCATGTAGCCCCAGAATTTGTCAGGAAGTCCATATGACCAGGACCTTGGAATCCTTTGCTAGGTCCGGAAGGAGCTAAGCTATATTGTTTTCGGGACTCCTAGATTCTGGAGCTCTGGGATGTTATAAATTTACCACATGAAAAAACAACTGAAGGAAACCTGTTGTTATGGTTACCAAAGAGGTTGACCGACTTCTGGTGCTTTCCTTAACTATGACCGAGGGATCTGTCCCATCATTAAAACCTAATCAACTTCTCATTCACGAAGTGACGAGAGCCATAGATCTAAGGATCTTCAGGGTCTTCCTTGACTGTTGGATCTATGTCATGGTCAGTCTGATGTTGAACATTCTAGGAGAAAGGGGGTATTAAATGGGTGGAAACCTTGAATGCCAAACTCGCGAAGTGACGAGAGACATAGATCTGAGGATCTTCAGGGTCTTCCCTGACCATTGGATCCACGTTGTGGTCAGTCTGACATTGACCACTACAGGAGAAAGGGAGTTTTAAATCAGTGGAAACCCCGAACGCCAAACTCGTGAAGTGAGGAGAACCATAGATATGAGGATGTTCGAGATCTTCCTTAAATGTTGGATCTACACCATGGTCAATTTGGTGCTGACCACTCTAGGAGTAAAAAGGAAACTAAATAGCCAAACTCCCGAATGCCAAAGTCGCGAAGTGACGGAGGCCGTAGATCTATCGACCTACGTGGTCTTGTCTTGATTGTGGGATCAAAGTGTATTGGGAGGTTGTTGGTGGGAGTTTAGACTTCGGAGCTCTGGGTGATTTTGTAGGTAGGGGAGGCTTCCAGAGGTTGTTGGTTTGGAGTGACGTGGTATGCTGATGTCACTCAGGGTGATGTGGACCCATGTTCGAAATTCCATGTGTCACCTTGATTCATGATTTTTACCGACCTTATATGCCAATTGGAACATGACATGTGTGTCCCATTGATAGGGCCACGTGTCATCCATGTTATTTGTTATGTGTCAACCCCCTGACACATGTTTGCATGGCTTGATAGCTGGTGGAATATTCGAGGCATTGGGAGTTCAGGATTTTAGGAAACTTGGGATGCTCGAACACTAGGGTTAGCCGACTGAAGGCCCAAACCTACCTGTCCCTGCCTCTGCATATAATGCGCCACCCCGTGTAAGTGTGGACCCTTCGAGAGTCTGGGGTTTTAGAAATCTAGAGGTTTGGAGTGGTATATTGGATAGGTCGAAAGGGTCGAAGGCCTGGATTTACTTTCCTGCTCCTACAAGCAGTAAATATAATTTTAATATAATTAGTTAACTAAGTGGGACCCTCTCTGTAGATTTGGAAATTGAGAGTTTTGGGGTATATTTATAAGAGCATGAGGAGGAACTTTCACTGAAGTCCAAAGACTTAGGTTCTTATCAAAATTAATACTCCTAAGTAATCCTCTGATTTATTTAGTTATATTATAATATAATTCAATAGAATTATATTATAATATGATTAATGAAAGAACAAATTGGCAATGTTTAATTAAATTAATAGGCCTATAAGAGCTAGACAAGCATCAACCTCAAGTTGGGAAAGTCATTGTATGCTATGTTGAGGTGGCATGCCATATGATAGGGGGCCACGTGGATACCACCTAATGACAAGAGACCCTAGTTGGTAAAGGCATAAATAACTTTGAAGGGCCATAAATTTCAATCTAGATCTCAGATCTAGATAAATTTATAGTCCTTGGAAAACCCTCATCGAATCGAAGACAATGGGACCCTAGTTACAGGGATTTGAGGTGATTAAGAAAAGTGAAATTTTTATGCCCCATTCCTTAAAAAGGTACTTTAGGGGTCAGGTGTCTGACAAAATGGTATCAGAGCACGAAAAAAACACTTGGCCTGCTTGGGCTCATGAACGAGTCACGTAAAAATATTATTATAGAAATTTTAAGGGGTAACACCCTATATTCCCCATTCATAAGAAACTTTCTGTTGTTGTTATATGTTTCGAAAATATGAATTGTTTGTTTCTAGTGTTCCAAATAAAGAAGCTTACTTCACCTTACAAATTGTATGTGATGTTCAGAAACTAGTAGATAATTAACTAACAAAAAATGTTTTATCAGCACTCAAGCATTCAGTGGACAATATGAAAACTACAATGTAAAGGATGGTGACACACCATGAGTTGGGGGAAATATCCCACAATAGAGAAGAATAATCTGATGAGAGAAGGGTGGTGGAAACCCCTCCATATTTGGTTGAAACTGTAAGAAGCTTCATGGCGGAATTACAGAGTTGTAAGGATGAAAATGAAAGGATGATAAAAGAATAGGAAAAAAAAACTAAAATTAATGTAGTCCTACTGCAAAGCCTATCAGATATATAAAGGCAGCTGCAACATGGACCAACGACCAGTAATGTGGACAAGCATCATACTTAGAAAACCCAAAGTCCACCTGAGATACAAAAGCATGGTCCCGAAAGTGGCCACACAAGGAGGAGCACCTCAAATAAGGCCCAACATGGAGCTAAGAGACACTGAACGGAAGAATCCTTGGGTGATGAAACTGACAACTCCAAGGAATTGTCTAGTAGTGAGACTAGTTTACATTTCCATTGGAGAGGAAAGAAGAGGAAACATTCCAAGAGCCATAATCCTGAAGAGTTTAAGAAATCCAAACCACCCACCTTCGATGGAGAAATTAAAAAGGGGGAATAAGTAGAAGTTTGGCTACTTGGCTTGAAGAAGTACTTTAGAGTCCATGACTACTCTAAAAACTTAAAGGCCCGAATATCCATTTTCAAATTGAATGGAAAGGCCTCCATTTTGTGGGAGGATCTTAGGAATGTGAAAGGAATCCATGAGAAGGACTTGTCATGAAAACAATTTGAGAAATACTTCAAGAAGAAGTATCTATCTGAAAAATACTTTGATGGGAATAACAAGGAGTTCTATGAACTCAAGCTAGGAAAACTCACAATAGATGAGTATATCAACAAATTTCTTGAGCTGATGAGGTATGTGCCCTACATAAAGGATGAAAAGGTAAATATGAAACAATTTATTAGTGGACTGCCTCAGTCCTTCCAGGATAGAATTGAATTTGATGAACCAAAGACTTTAGAAGACACTATTCGGAAGGCAAGGTACTGCCATGAGAAACTCAAGAATAAGGCAGAGCCTTGTCAGGACTAGAAGAAGAAAAGTAATTTAGGATTCAAGAAGAAGGGGTTTAAATCCTCAAGATTTAAGAATCATGGGAAAATCTCTAATATGATCCTTCCTACTAAAAGTGTATATCAACATAATTTTCCATCTCAGAGTGCTAATAAACCCTTTGGAACGGCCCCAGCTAAGACTAATAATATCAAGAGGGAACCCTTGAAATGTTGGGGTCATGGAGAAGAACATTTGCTGAGGGACTTCCCATATAGGAAACAGGACAATAGTAAGGTCTACAACATCCAGGAGGCTACCACAGTCAATGATGTGGCTAGGATCATGCCACAAATTTATGCAACTTTGGATAATAGACAATATGACCACCAAGCTTTAGTGGTGGAGATGGAAGGTATGATTTCCAACCAACTATTTTCCATTTTGATTGACCCTAGTTCTAATCTGAGTTATGTTGCCCCTCAAACTATTGACAAATGTAAATTACATCAAGTAAAACATGCTAAGTCATGGTTGGTACAACTAGCCATGGAACCAAAATAAAGGTCACAAAGGTCATACTAGCATGCCAATTCATTATGAATGGATTACCCACCCAAACAACCCTAAACATGCTCCCTTTAGGATCTTATGACCTGCTATTTGGCATGGACTAGTTGGCTTCCCATAAAATCAAGTTGGATTGTTACAATAAAACTTTGGAGTGTGAATACGAAGAAGGGATAAAAACAACCCTACAAGGAATTCAAAATCATGTCTCGGTGAGACAAATATCAACCCTTCAAGTAAAGAAGTATTGCAGAAAAGGATGTCCCTTGTATGCAATACGAGTGTTGAACTATATTGAGAACAACAAACCAAGCCTAGAGGACCATCCCATAATAAGAGAGTATAAATATATGTTTCTAGAAGACGTACCAGTTCTACCTCCAAGAAAGGATATTGACTTTTCAACAGAACTTGTACAAAGAGTGGTGCCAGTGTCTAGAACACCCTATAAAATGAGTACACCAGAGCTAGTTGAGCTCAGACTACAGCTAAATGAGATGTTGGAGAAAGGATACATTTGGCCTAGTGTGTCTCCATGGGGAGCACCAACCTTGTTTGTGAAAAGGAAGGATGGCACACTCAGGTTGTGAATAGACTATAGACAACTTAATAACATGACCATTAAGACTAAGTATCTCTTACCAAGGATCAATGACTTGTTTGACCAATTAAGGGGTGCTACAATGTTCTCCAAGATTTATTTGAGGTATGGATACCATCAAGTTTAAATTAAGGATGAAGACATCCGCAAAACACCCTTTAGGACAAGATATGGGCACTATGAATTTGTGGTGGTTCCATTTGGGCTTACTAATGCACCAACCACTTTTATGTGCTTAATGAATAATATACTCAGTATGTTCTTGGATAGATTTGTGTTGGTTTTCATTGATGATATCCTAATATATTACAAGAATAGGGAAGAGCATGAATAACATCTCAAGTTAGTTCTTCAAGTGCTGAGAGAACATCAACTCTATGCTAAGTTTAGTAAGTGTGACTTTTTCCAAAAACAAGTCCATTACTTAGGCCATGCTATTTTTGAAGGAGTGGAAGTTGATTCTGTCAAGATCAAATCCATTATGGATTGGCCTACCCCAAAGGATGTATCTAATTTTATATCCTTTATGGTCCTAGAAGGATACTATAGAAGGTTCATAAAGGGATTTTCCAAGATTGGTTGCCCAATCACCTCCCTTCAGAAAAAGGGAATTAAATTCATTTGGACATCAGGATGTGAAGAGATATTCCAACAACTGAAATACCTTCTAACCAATCCACCTGTGCTAAAGATTGCAGACCCAAACACATAATTCCTTGTGTGTACAAATGCCTACAAGGAAGGGCTTGGAGGAGTCCTTATGCAATAAGGACATGTGATTTTCTATGAATCCAGAAAATTGAATGAAAATGAAATAAATTATGTGACCCACGATTTGGAGTTGGCTACCATAATACATTCTTTAAAAATGTGGAGGCATTACCTCATAGGTAGAAGATTTGTGCTTATGACAGACCATAATAGGTTGAGATATTTGTTTGATCAACCAAAACTCAATTCTAGACAAGCTATATGGATGGCTGATCTAGGTGGATATCGGTGGCCACCCACCTTTTCCAACTTGGCTCAAAACAATTTTCTCACAATTTTGGCAATTTACTATTTTTAGCATTTTTAACTTCTAAGGCTTTGAGGGCCTAAATGAAGGTTTTTCGGGATCGAGCTTCTCAATGATATCCAAAGGAATGATTGAGCCCCCAAAATGAATATCCTTGATACCTTTCCAATGGGCTATCATGCACCTAAAATGGAGATCGTATGAAAAAGTTACGACCCCGGGAAGTTTATGTACTAACTTACCCAAACGGGGCCCACATGACTTTTGGTGCTTCATCTCCTAGGGTTAGGTTTTTGGATGTCTATGGTTTTTGACATTTTGGTTTATTGTAAAAAGGCCCTCAAAGCCTCATTGTAATCATCTTCTTGTGAATGAGCGCAACCATCACATCTCTTCTCAGAGATAAGACGCCACCATTCCAGCAAGCTTGTTTCCATTGCATTTTACAGTTTCAACTTATTTTGTTATTGAATAGAAAAACAGTTTTACTGTATCTCTATTGTTTTGTGTTAAGCACCTGTTAATAATCTGTAGTCATTTCATTCTTCTCATAAAATCTAGATCAATGGCTCTCCTTAGTGAGTTTGATTTTGAAATCAAACATATATAAGGAAAATAAAATAGAGTGGATGATGCCCTTAGAAAAAGTATGAAATTGATTCACTTGGCAGATGTAAGCATATATGAAACAAACATCAAGGAGAGAGTTAAAAGTGCACAGGAAATAGATGCATTTTTCAATAATGTGAAATCATACCTAGAGAAAGAGCCCACAGGGTTGAAGTATGAGGGATATTAAGTGTTGAATGATGGCCTGATAAATTACCAAGGTATATTGTATATCCCAATTTGTGATGACTTTAAGAGGCTCATAATTGATGAACTACATAAAAGACCATATATTGGTCATCTTGGTTATCTGAAAATGATCACAACCACTAGGAAACTTTTTTATTGGCCTAGACTGAAAAAGGACATAGTTGATTACTTATCTAAATGTTTAGAATGTCAATAGGTTAAGGAAGAACACCGACATCCAGCAGGGTTGTTACAGCCCCTACCAATTCCATAATGTAAATGGGAAACCATCTCAATGGATTTCATCACAGGGTTACCAAAATCAACCAAGTAGAATGACGTCATTATGGTAATTGTGGACAAACTGAGCAAGGATTCTCACTTTATTCCCACCAATTCAACCTACAAGGAAATAGATATTGCCAGTATTTTCATGAAATATATATTTACGCTGCATGGCATGCCTAAGGAAATCATATCAGACAAAGATACAAAATTTACTTCAATTTTTTGGAAATCTTTGTTTGTTGGTTTTGAAACTAAATTGCTATTTAGTACAGCCTATCACCCCCAAACTGATGGGAAGACAGAGAGGGTAAACCAATTTCTAGAGTACATGTTAATGATGAATGTAATGTATCAACCCAAGAAGTGGGAAAACTACCTACCACTCGTAGAGTTTTCTTATAGCAATGGTTATCAAAAGTGATTGAAGATGAGCCCTTTTGAGGCCCTCTATGGTAGACAATGCAATATTCCAATTAGTTGGAGTAACCCAGTAGACAGAATTACACTCAGGCCAGATATGGTAAAGGAAATGGAACAACAAGTAGTTCAAATAAGACATAATATGAAAATAGCTCATGATAGATAGAAAAGCTATGCAGACAGAAAAAAGACTCATAGAGAGTTCAAGGCAGGGGATCATGCGTATCTCTGAGTTAGGCCCAAAAAAAGTCCCTTGAGAATGGGAACTCATGCCAAGTTGACACCTCGGTATTGTGGACCCTTTGAAATTTTGGATAGAGTAGGACCTGTAGCATATACACTAGCACTTCCTCCCACAATGAAGGCACATAATGTTTTCCATGTTTTGTTACTGAAGAAATATGTACATGATTCTAATCATATAATTGATTGGTCTGTGATTCAGGTGGAACCAGAGGCAAAATTCCTACCAGATCCATAATGCATAATAGACAGGAAGGAAATCTGACTCAAGAACAAAACTATTTTACAGGTCAAGGTGCAGTGGAAACACTTTGGTCCAGATGAAGCTACACAGAAAATGGAGCATGCCATGAAACATGCATACCCATTTTTGTTTACTTATGTACATATAAAACACATCAATAGGTAGAACATAGAGAACTATGTTCCTTTAAGGGGGAGGGGATTGTAACACCCTGTATTTCCCCCAGCTTGTAAATATAACTATAAATTGAAAAAAGACTATGGGCAGGCTGAATATGTGTGGATGTTGGAATTGATGAACCTTTTTGTTATAAAAGGTAATGTATGTATTTCTGTTATTAAATAAAATGGATAGTGTTTCATAATTGTTGAAGGGGATTGCCAAGATAGATCATGATGCATGAGAGAGATGGTGAGGGGAACCAACAATGGTTGATATGACCCCCACTAGATCAATACCTTACTGGATTAAAATTATTCAGACCTAGAATAGTCCTCTGACCCAGAAATAAATTACCAGTTAGGTTGGTAGTTGGGAAGTTCTCTTCAAGAGTCAATAAGGAGACGGGTAGAGTACCCATCTAAAAAAATTCCTGACTTGAACATGAAATGGGGATTCAGACCCATGAAATCTTGCCAAGGAAGAAAAGAAAAGAAGGAAATTCGTGGGCAGAAGAGGAGGCAGCGGGATGGGTTGAGTGACCATTTTTTTTAAAAAGAGGGAGAGCATGTGCAACTCTCTGGTTCAGAAGGGAACTGAAAAACAAATTTTTTCTAGGTGCGGTAATTTACTGGGAAACGTTTTTAGTCCAAGATGATAAACGGGGTTATAGAGAAGATGAGTGACTGAAGAAGTACTCATTCTAGAACCCCTTGCTTGGTCTAGAGAAAACTGATCTTCCAAGTTCCCATGGGAGGAGGAGAGTGGCCTCTGTCCCTGACTGTTGCTGAACAAGAAGGAAGAGTCTCTCTCAGAGAATCATGATCTAGCTAAGGGGTGGCCAATGAGAAATCTATCCAGTAGTTGTTGTGCCTACGCTTGGGTGGAAAAGGGCACCCCTCTCAGCAATTTCTTCATTATCTGGTTCCTTGATAAGTATTCTTATACTTTGTATGCTAGAATAGAAATGAGTGGTTGGATGTTTGTGTTTATGACAAAATTTGCATTGAATGA
This sequence comes from Picea engelmannii, assembly GCA_009831015.1. NCBI lineage: Eukaryota > Viridiplantae > Streptophyta > Pinopsida > Pinales > Pinaceae > Picea > Picea engelmannii. The sequence goes on from ML777352.1 coordinate 29,671, forward strand.
TTAATATTAGAAATGCTTATTGCTCTTCTATGAACCTCTGCATTTGAATGGTTTCTGTTGCCTCTCCTTAGCAGTAGGAGAACTATTAGACATGGGTCTTCAAATGAATTTAGGAATAAGTTTACGATTTATGTTTTGGTTGTAAAATACTTAAGGGAATTATCCCAAGGATTGATTTTTGTGATGTAAGAATCGGGGAAGACTTCTATGGAATGTTTTGATCCTGTCGAACCCTCAAATTCACCTTCGTATTTTACTAAAATTTTTTTCTATGGATGGAGGGTGCCTCCTTCAAACCATTCATCGGTGTGACCGACGCCTCATGCCCATGAACCTAACCAAATCATGACTAAGAGTTGAGCATGTAGCCCCGAAATTTGTCAGGGAGTGCATATGACCAGGACCTTGGAATCCTTTGCTAGGTCTAGAAGGAGCTAAGTTATCTTGGTTTTGGGACTCCTGGAGTCTGGAGCTGTGGCATGTTATAAATTTACCACATGAAAAACCAACCAAAGGAAACCTATTGGCATGGTTACCAAAGATGTTGATAGACATCTGGTGGTTTCCTTAACTGTGACCGAGGGATCTGTCCCATCGTTAAAACCTGATCAACTTCTCATTCATGAAGTGACGAGAGTCATAGATATGAGGATCTTTAGGGTCTCCCTAACCGTTGGATCTACGCCGTGGTTATTCCAGCATTGACCACTCCGGGAGAAAGGGAGTGTTAAATGGGTGGAAACCCCAAACACCGAACTCATGAAGTAACGAAATCCCTAGATATGAGGATCTTTGGGGTCTTTTGTAATCATTGGATATATGTCATGGTCAGTCTGATGTTGACCACTTCGGGAGAAAGGGAGTGTTAAACGGGTGGAAACCCTGAATGTCAAGCTTGCAAAGTGACGAGAGCCGTATATCTAAGGATCTTCGGGGTCTTCCCTGACCATTGGATCTATGTCATGGTCATTCCGGCATTGACCACTCTGGGAGAAAGGGAGTGTTAGATGGGTGGAAACCCCGAACGTCGAACTCGCTAAGTGACGAGAACCGTAGATCTAAGGATTTTTGGGTTCTTCCCTAACCATTGGATCTATGCCATGGCCAGTCCGACATTGACCACTCCAAGAGTAAAAAGGAAACTAAACAACCAAACTCCAAAATGTCGAAGTCGTGAAGCGAGGAAGGCCACAGATCTATGAACCTATGTGGGATTGTCTCGACTGTGGGATCAAAGTGTATTGGAAGGTTTCCAACGAGAGTTCAGACTTCAGATCCCTGAGCGATTTCACAGGTAGGGGAGGATAGAGGCTTCCATAGGTTGTCGATTCAGAGTGATGTGGTACACTGATGTCACTTAGGGTGACGTGGACCCATGTTCGACATGCCACATGTCACCATGATTCGTTCTTTTTACCAACCTTATATTCCAATTGGAATGTGATATTTGTCTCCCATTGATAGGGCCACGTGTCATCCCTTTTCTTTGTCGCATGTCAAACCCCTGGCACATGTTTTCTTGGCCTAATAGTTGGTGGAATATTTGGGGCATCGAGAGTTTAGGATTTCAGGAAACTTGAGATGCTGAAACACCGGGGTTAATTGGCTGAAGGCCTAGACCTACCTGTCCTTGCCTCTGTATTTAACGTGCCACCTCATGTAAGTGTGGAACCTTTGAGAGTCTGGGGTTTCAGAACTCCATAGGTTTGGATTTGTATATTGGATAAGTCAAAAGGGCCGAAGGCCCAAATTTACTTTCCCTCTCATGCAAGCAGTAAATATAATTTAAATATAATTAGTTATCTAAGTGGGACCCTCTCCGTAGTTTTGGCAATCGATATTTTTGGGGTATATTTATAAGAGCATGAGGATGAAATTTCATCGAAGTCCAGAGACTTAGGTGCTTATCGAAACTAATACTCCTAAGTACTCCTCTAAGGTCTTTAGTTATATTATAATATAATTCAATATAATTATATTATAATATGATTAATTAAAGAACAAATTGGCAATGTTTAACTAAATTAATAGGCCTATAAGAGATAGACAAGCATCAAACTCAGTTTGGGAAAGTCCTTGTATGATATGTTGAGGTGGCATACCATATGATAGGGATCCACATGGATACCACCTGGCGACGAGAGACCCTAGTTGGTAAAGGCCTAATGAACTTTGAAGGGCCATAACTTTCAGTCGAAATCTTGGATCTGCACTAATTTATTGTCCTTGGAAAACCCTCTTCAAACTGAAGACAATGGGACCCTAGTTATAGGGATTTGAGGTGATTGAGAAAAGTAAATTTTTTTTGCTCCATTCCTTAAAAAGGTACTTTAGGGTTCGGGTGTCTGACAAATCCTCTATGTTCCTAACTCATATGAAATCATTATAATTGTCTCCATTCTCATATTCACTCTCTCCACAATATTCCATGCTATATTCTCTTTGGTTACTCAATTATCTAATATTAAAAAATTTCTAAAATTAGCATTGTGTGGAGAAATTTGAAGAACTTGGGGTAGATATAGAAAGACATAGATAAGAACAGAGGCTATGAAAGTTAGGGAGGCTTCATGCCCTACACATTACTACTCATTGGCTTCTTGAGAGCCCACGCTTAATTTTCCAATTTATTCCCAGAGCGAAATCAATCGATTGGACTCTTTTTTCTTACACTTATTAGAACTAAAAGGGGAAGGATATGTTGGCATGTTTATAGGTAGAGTGTGATTTTCATTGATGGGAAGAAGAACAAAAATGATGGAATGTCTACAAGAAAGAACAACAACAATGATGGTATCTTTACAGGTAGAGTGTTCTTATCATCGATGGAGAAACAAGAACATCGTAAGCTTAGTTGAAGAAGAAAATAGTGTGCAGAGATCAAAGCTCAGGAGAGATAACGTTATGAGATGAGCCGATGAGATCCCATACATCAAGTCTTGTAGAAGGATCAAATATTGTGGCATTTGACACTTAGATATTTGAGAAATCCAAAGCTCAGGAGGAGGAGCGACAGTGGTCATTGGATCACCAATCCCGAATACCTGATGTCTATTAGATCAGAGTCCAGTGACTAGAGGAAGTGTAGAGGAGAAGTACAGATCTGATCCATTGGATTTGAGCACCGATGACCAACAACCGTTGGATCCAGTATAACTACGAAGAGGATAATGGACGAGAGCCATCCTCCAACTCCACGAAATGTGAAACTATGATGAGATTTGAATCATTGGATCTAGAGGACATGTGGTGAGAGATCGACATTTCACTGACTTGCGAACTGGAAAAGTCAAAGGTAAGAGTTGTAGGAACTCGTGAAATGTGAAGTCTCGATAATATGTGGACCATTGGATCACATAGGGTTGTGAGCCATTGATATAGAGTATTTCGGATATCGGGAGTTGGAAGAGTCAGGGTTGGCTCACGTTCAAACACCCGACACGTGAAGTCGCGATTTGATCACAGCTGTCAATCAAAGGGAGAACAAGAACCATTGATTCGAGAAGGAAATGTGGCATGCCATGTTAGTAGACTATGTCAACAAGGACACAAGGTGCAATTAGACAATGACAAGTGTCAAGTTGATTCGACATTTCAGGTACGTGGAAATCACAAATCTGAGTGACACGTGGTAGCTACTCGGCTCATGACACGTCGTCAGGTGATGCAAGATTTATGTCACTCTGGGAGTTTTTCTTCCGGAATTTTACCACCAGTACTCACCCAAAGACCCGAAGTCCCAAAGGCCAATGTCCCAGAGCAGAGGATAGCTGTTGGATTAAAGAGGACACACGTCAGTGGATTTTCAAATCTGAGAAAAAGAAAAGGAAGGATGAACAAGAGTTTGAGAATTTAAATCTCCGAAGTCTGGAGACATGAAGGAGATCTCAACCATTGATCTGAGAGGTACACACATAGTTGGATCGTGGACTCCGGGTGAAATTCTTTGGGAGCAAGGAAATTTTGAGAATTGAAAGTCTCAAAGGCCGGAGTCATGGAGGAGATCCTGATCATAGAATCAGGGAAACAGGTGTCTGCAGATCATCAACTCCGGGAGATTGTCGTATGAAATAAACAAAAGTTTGAGATTTGAAATCTTCGGAATGCGAATTTTCGTCAGCTGTTAGATCAATTTCGAGTGGAAGGACAGGATAAGGTAGAAAAATTGCATCGCAGAAAGATCGAGCCATCCATCTAAGATCCTGATCGAATGAACAACATTCACTTCGGATATAAAGATGCGAGGAGTTTACACTCAGGAAAGTTTGATATTTGAAATCTCCAGAATGCAAAGTTTCGTCAGCCGTCGGATCAATTTTGAGTGGAAGGACATGATAAGGTAGCAAAGCTGCATCACAGAAAGATCGAGCCATCGATCTAAGATCCTAATCAAATGAACAACATTCACTTCGGATATAAAGATGCGAGGAGTTTACACTCAGGAAAGTTTGAGATTTGAAATCTCTGGAATGTGAAGTTTCATCAACCATTGGATCTGGATATTAGATAATGACCGTTAGATCAAGGAGATCTACGTCAGCAGATTATGTCAACAAATCTCATCTTCAAGGAAATGTGGCAGACTGTGTCTGCAAAGGACATACGGGAAACCACGTTAGCAAGTACACATGTCATTTGATTATTGAGACTAAGGATCACGTGTGGACAAAGGAAAGAAGGCAAAGCCGTCAATTGAAGAGGATCGTTTTCAGTATATCTTCCATTCTGGAAGATATCTAGTCAACAACAACAGGGTTTGAGACCTGAAATTCCCAGATCCCGGATCACGAAGTAAATCTCAATCGTTGATGGAGGAAGGAGAGATCTAGTCCATAGACTTGAGAGGACATATCTGAACCATCTATTCAAAAGAACCATCAAGATCATGAGATCGATGGTCGTGCTACATTGTAGGGCCAGAACATGCAAGGGACTTCATTTTTTGTAAGCGAGCCGCAATTGAATCCACGGTTTTGGAGAAAGGACGCATGGAGGCTTGTGTTGAATTGCAGGGTGAAAAGAAGTTTGGTCACCACCTTTGGACGTGCCCATAATCACGTTGGTCACATGAAGCTCATAGCCCAAGGTCATATCATGAAATGGAGCCAGTGTTCACTAGACAAAAATCAAGAAGTGCCTTTTGGATAAGAGCTTGGTCACCGTCGATGTTCACACAAAGGAAGGGGCTTAGAATCCAAATAAGCCATAGTTGACTGGATGTAATTGATATAGAAGACGAAGAGTATCGATTGCCGGAGAAGCTAAGGAATATCAACATAACGCCCAGTGATGATGAACGCATATAGCTAACCGCCAGGGATGATGAGGAGTTTCCATGATGATCAGGTAGAGGACTTGACATGACAAAATTATGAAGAAAAAAGAAGTGAAAGTTCACTGTGATTTAGCTATAGAACTATGAGGAAGAGATGCAGTAAACAACCAGAAGGGGAAGAATAGTGACATTGTAAAGAGGATGCAGAGGCATTGCGCAGAGGATGCAGTTGGTGCACAAAGAGTATAAAAATGGAGAACAAAGAAGAGATTGTGCGGCTATTGTGAATGCTTCATGTGGGTATAAGCATGCAGTGTGCAGGAGCTAAAGTGTAGAAGAAGCGAGGAACATAAATGCATATCTAAGAGAAGAACAAAAAGTGCAATAGACGCGAGGAGAGAGACATTGATGCAGGGAGAGCAGAGAAGTGTAGAAGAATAATGATGAGATTGGTAAGCCATAGATAAATGTTGTATCACTTTATAAAGTTGTAAAAAGAAAAGATTTATATTTCAGGGTGGTAGAGAGGTGCTAGGGAGGATCAGTGTCCTCAGAGTTTCAAGTAGGTTCTTGAATACAGGGAGTTGTAGCTTCCATCTGGTTACAGCCAGAAAAACTAGGGTGGCAGAGTGGTGCAAGGGAGAACTATTGTTCTCTGCTATACAGGTTGGTGCCTGTGTGACTGGAAGTTGGTGCTTCTATCCAGTTGGTGCTGGAACACTTAGGGAGTTGGTGCTTCCTTCTAGTGGGTGCTAGAGAAACCAGGGAGTTGATTCTTCCTTCTAGTGGGTGTTAGAGAAACTAGAGAGTTGGTTCTCTCAACAAGATGCAACTTGCAAAATAGAGGTGGTAGCCTCACAATGAGTTGGTTCTCATAAGAATGATAATTTACAGAAAATAAAGATTACTTATCATATCAAGAAGAAGAGGTTTTTCCCTTTATGGGTTTCCTCAGGAAATATTTGTCTCTGTATATTTCATGTGTGTGATTGATGTTGAATATTCTATTGCTTACCTCCCTGCATTATTTTGATTGTCATTGAGTTCTCTGTAAAGAGTTTAAAATAAGTATATTTTTTTAAGCACGGTAATAGTTGATTCACCCCCCGCCCTCTCAATTGTCCAACAATTGGTATCAAAGTGAGTTCCCTTTATTTAAGGGTAGATCCTAGATCTTAAACATGACTAGCCATGGAGGAACTTAAACCAATAAGGCCCTCCTGTTTAATGGAACAAACTTTGGATTCTAGAAAGTTATGATGAGAACCTACATAATGTCTTTAGGTGTTGATGTCTGGGATGTGGTAGAGACTGGTTATGTAAATTTGTTTGTATTAGCTTCCAAGGATGATGTTGGCATAGGGGCAGGGCCGAGGTTCAATGCTACAACAATGCACCAACAAAAACCTAACTACTGACCCTTTCGACAACACCTACGAAGTAGATGAAGTCTCACCTGAGGTAGAGGTAGGGGTGGTTGCAAGACTCAAGTGTCTGCAACCTTATATGGGACACAGGTATGTGATTACAACACTTAATAAATAACTTAGCACTGTTAGTCACTCGATATAAAATCACTATTCACTTTGCTGATAAAACAGAGCTTCGCTACATTCACACTAATCTACAGTATTTAAGCACTTATCATATAAATGGATCAGAATGATCATATCAAGCACTAAGTATGACTATATTGATCAGATCTAATATTCTCACATATCATAACTACAAAGAAGAAGTAGAACTATCTAAACATCTCAAAGCACTTAGCAAAAGAGGATATAAACACATCAAGATAAAGCACAGAGAAACACAACACCATATTTACGTGGTTCACCCCCACCCTGGGGCTATGTCCACCAACTTTTCTTATTTATTGTCCTCATTCAATTGATTACAAGCACAGAGCCATCAAAACCTTACTCTATAGAGGACAGAATATCTTCTCAACTCACTAGATCCTTCTTCCTTGCATTACATCACCAAGCATTCCACCATCTATTACAACCACTTGCACTTAGCTATGCAAGTCTCTTACAGTCATGCACAAAGCACTTACAAACCCTCCTTGCACTTAGCATACATCACATAGATGCTAATTCAAATTCAACTACTTCTTACATTGCCTAGTTTTCTATTTATACATACAAAATAGGCCTAAGCATGGGTAAACCCATGGGCCGACATTCCATTCCCGTTACATAATCCCAAAAACCCAAAACAGACCCAAAAAGGGGCCAAGATTCCTTGATCTCCGCTTCGTCTTGCGCTCCTCCTTCGACAGGCTGTCGAGGTTCAAAAATGGTCAAACATGACCAAGTATCTCCCAAAACTTGGTCAAGGGCCAACAGGCCCCCAACACTCACTTGTGACTCGTCCCGAGTCACTTTGGTCTGATCAATTCTACCTCGAATGCCTCGAGCTTGCCTCAAGCTGCTTCGACTTGCTTCTTTGTTGTGGCCTCTTGTTCAGTGAATTCCTGGACTACGGTGTCATTCAATGGCCCTTCTAGGCGCTGCTCTGCTATGGTGACAACTTGTTCTAATTCTGCTCTTCAACTTTCTACCTCTATAAACAATTGGCATGCCTTATCTTGCACAGGTTGAAGTCATTGAGTGACTTCCATCACTTTGATTTGAATCATATGGATCTTCTATTGAGTTTTGCATTGTTCTTGAGACCTCTTCATTCGTTCTACAACCGATATGGCCTTCAACTGCTCCTGTAGTGTATTTGCATGCTACTTCACTTCTTGGAGTTGCGACTCCAGTGTCTGTAACTCTGGATTTTTGGCGAGGTTCTCATATGTCTGTGTGTTGCGGTTACTCAACTGCTTGCATTCCAGGGTAATAGATTTTAGTCTGTCAACTGCGCTCTGGGCGGTTTCTTCCCTTTGGTCTCTGATATCTTGAGGAGTCTCAGGTACTGTGCGTTGCTCTAAGTCTATGATGCGTTGCTCTGGCTACTGGATTACGTCTTCTATTTGTACTACTTGCTTCATGACTTGATCTTATGCCTTGGTTTTGACAACTGTCACAGAGAGAAGTGATCTGTTGACCGCTTCCTTTACTACAAGTTGCTCTGCTAGCAACTATTCCTTGCCTTGCTGTAGCTATGCTTTTTCTTCATCCCATTTCACTTGGAGAGCAAGCTCTTCCCGTTCTATAGAACTGCATTACTCTAGAAGGAAACCATATACTTGTGTCAAATCTTGGGTGGCTTGTGCTATTTCTGCATGTGCTCTTCAAAGGTGAGCTTCGACTATAGAAACAATTCGGTGGAGTTGAGTTGGTTCATCTCCCAGTTCTGGTGTTGCTATTGACAGAGGCATAGTGGAGACTGCGCAACTGGATTGTAGTGCTGGTTGCACTCCTTGGAGTTCAACTTCAATTCGATTGTAAATCTCTTCTTGCTTTGCATCCTGTTTCTCTATTATCTCCAACGAAGAGTCATTTAGGGATGCCACGATGAAACTAAATTCATTTGGAGTAAGCGTAGTTTGTAGTTTGGTCATGGGAGATATCGATTTCTTCCGGGAAAAAGGTTTTGGAGGTGAACCCTTCCTTTTCTTCAGGAACTCCACTTCGTCTCTTTGCTTCTGTTCGACTTCTTCTAACTCTTTGCCATCACCTTCTTGCTTTGGCGTGATGGAAGTAGTCTTTACTGATGTACTATCTATATCCTGAACCTCTTTAGTCTTCTTCGTCTTGCTAGGTCCAAGCGTATCCTGCACAGTTTCTAGACTGTCAATATCAGATAGCTCTACAGGGTTTGCTGGGATGAGGAGGTCCGCTGACCATTCCTTGGTAATTTCTTATAAGTCTTCCTTCGTCAGCTTATAGTACAATTTAAGTTGCTTCTTATTCTCATCATCTCGTGCTGTGATATAAATGAAATGGTGGTCCGCACTAAATTTCATTAAAGGCTGAAACCTGTGGAGAGTATTTAGGGTCATACGAGGCTCGAACTGGATGGCTAACTTTAGTAAATTGTAATACGTGTGGAATATGACATTTGATTGCCTTTTTTTGTTCATGTCATTGGAGTACCACAATGTACTGAACTTTGCGGCCAAAGGTTCAAAGGGATCGATGTCCAGGAAGGTCGCACCTTCCGACATCTCCCATGCGATGAAAGCGATCAAGATGAGAAGCCAGCTGAAGTGGAACTCATATCCCTAGTCCTAAGATTCCCTACAGTCTAGTTCCAGCTAGTTTACGAGGTACCTACCAATTCATTTGTAGGCCCTCCACACACTTCCCTGCGAGGTCAACTACAAAGCCAGTGACTTGGGTGGATTGCTTCTTGCGGACTAACTTTCCTACAATCAATTGACAGGTGAGGCACACTGCGTTGCTCTAGATAGAGGCTACCTTGTAGCCTCATGTGCCATTCTCTACATCACCATAAGTCTCTTTGATCCTCTATGCTAGTGCTCGGTCTATGGTCTTTCCAGGGTAAAAATATTGTGGATCTAGTCCTTGCATGCTAATCCCGGTGATCTGATTGATCAATGTTGGATCAACTGTGATACAGTGGTTCAAACACAAATAACCACCATGGTAACAAGAAAACAACAATTTGACACATGCATTCACCTCCTGGTGTCGTCCGAAGTGAGGAATCTTCATGACATTGAGCAGGGTGGATTGTGTGAATTTATGGGTTCATGACTGAGGAATTATATTTGAATTCTTTCCTTTTTTCCTGGTCAAGTACTTGTGAGGGGCGAGCATGCTGTAGACCTTCCTATCATTGAGGTTGAAGTCGCTAAACTTCAACGCTGCTATCTTTTCTTCATCTACATAAACTGCGCATATCCCCTTCGGGAGGTATGCAGTGACCAATTCATACTCGAAGTCTCTAGACACACTATCTCAATTTATTACACCACTCAGCGGTGGTAGATAGGTGGTTAAAATGCTCAGAATCAACTTAGAATTTGCAAGATCGTCTTTGTTCTTGGTTCGCTTCTCATTTATGGTCCGTGATGGTCCTACTCAGGTAGTCCATGGGGAGGCTTGCACTCCTCTCATCAATGATTCTTGTAGACTAGTAGAAATTCCTCTCTCTGACATGACTCTTTCAGTCCTTAAGTCGAGGAGAACTTTCATTATTGATTCTTCAATTACAGTGAGTTCATCAGACATACGCACTCAGGATGAATATCTCAAGTTCAGAAAGTAACATAGGCATGGTAATAGGATAGAGAGTAAGAGCCTAATGAACACTGGGTAAATGAAATAAGTTTGCGAGCTTAAATTCTCATTTGGCAAAATTATTCTCGTTGCATGGCATGCCAGGATAAATAGATAACTCTGTAACGGGTCGCTTGCAATGGGTATGAAGCCTCATTATCCATTAGGAAGCAGTCTAACGGTATGGTTGTGAGCCATAAATTCCTTTCTACCTGTTTGAGCATCGATCAAACAATTATAATATCCTCCAACAGCTATATTGCTTCGCCATGGCGAAGTTCCATGTGTCGCTGTTCTGATATCCCGGCGAAGCCCCAATTTTGCAAATTTTCTTTCTGCGAGGTTCCTTCTGGAACTTTCTGTGACTTCTCAATCTTAGCCCTCTTCTTACTTAGCTTCCTAGCCTTCCTTCCAGTGAGCTTCATCTCAGTATTTCCTTTTCTGTTCTGATTCTTATCTTTTGTGGTCATAACTACTTCACGCCATTGACATTATTTCCTAAGATTCAAGGGTAACCCTTCTTCTTCATCTGGAATAGGCATTTCAATCTTCAGTGGTTCTTCTAATGTTCCTGTAACTTCTATGTCTGGGTCTCTGGTGTTAAATAACTTCGATATGGTTCTCCGTTCTTCCATCAAGTGTGTGATCTTCTTTGTCAGGAAATCTCTTAGTTCTTTCTTTTTCTGTTCTAGAACTTCTTCTTCTATCCTTCGGATCTTGTCTTTCTCAATCCAAGTCTTTCCTAACAAATATGGAAATGAGGCGTTGTCCTCAATAAATCTAATAACTTCAAATTCTTCCTCTGTTTCATTTCCATTGACATTCATAGGCATCTAAGCAAGCTTCCCACATAAGGTTATCAACTTTCCTCTGAATAATCCTATTTCTCCTAGTGAAGGAATCATAGCAGGCCTTCCTAGGTTTTACCAAGTTCTTTTTGTCATGATATTCACCTATGTTTCTTTATCCAGAACACAGTCAATGTCGAAGTCTATGATTCTCACTTCTATTCTCTCTTTTCCCTTGAAGATCTATAATAAATTGATGTTTCTGTGATTATCCAGGGTCTCCTTTAATTTTAATAATACAACCTCTGATTCTTTCTGGGGTTCTGCTATTTCTAGATTTTCCTTAGGGTTTTCCTGGTTCAGATTCATTCTTTCAATCTTAGCAATCATTCTAGGGAAATCCAATACCTCATGGTCCATATCTTTGCAACAAAGACAACTAGGTCTTTTCGCAGGGAATTTCTTTGCAAGATGTCTTGGTCTTTTGCAACTGTAATAGAGGGTTAATCCTCTCTTTCTTTTAAATGATCCCCAACCTCTTCTGTACTGTGCACTAGGATCATAAGAGCTAACCTATAAAAAATTATTTCTAGGATCCTTCATACACTTATTAGTCCAAATATCCTTTCTATTCATAGGTATAACATACCTTTCACTATTTTTGTCAGATTTATTAATATCAAATCTTCTTTCATCTGTCAATACCCTAGTTTTCAAACTAGGACAAATTTGACTAAACATACCTAGATCCATACTCTAGAAACAAAAATTTCAACTAATTTTACTTTTACAGAGAATAAAATCTTTCAGATCTAAAAATTTTCCACTATTCTTACCTTTATCAGAGCACAGAGCTTCCAGATCTTACCTCAGAAATTCTCACTTTTATCTTTCTTAGAGCACAAAACTTTCATATCTTGCTTCTTTTCTTTAGATTTGACCTCTTTTCTTCAGCACAGAGCTTCTCAACTTAAGTAGAGTACTGCACACTAGAGAGACAGATCTACGAACAAAGATTTCAGAGTTTCAGATCAAATCTTTGCACAAAGATTATTCTTTAGTTCCCAGCAATCATAGTTTCAGGTTCTGGCAACAGAACCATTTGTTGGCATAGGGGCAGACTCAGGGTTCAACTCTACAATAGTGCACCAACAAAACCCTAAAAACTGGCCCTTTTGGCAACACCTGTGAAGTAGATGAAGTCTCACCCAAGGTAGAGGCAGGGGTTGTTGCAAGACTCAAGTGTCTGCAACCTTAACTAAGACACATATCTATGATTACAACACCTAATAAATCACTTAGCACTATTAGTCACTCGATATGCAATAACTATTCACTTCGCTGATAAAACATAGCTTCGCAACATTTACACTAATCTACATTATTTAAGCACTTAGCATATAAATGGATCAGAATGAGCATATCAAGCACTAAGCATGACTATCTTGATCAAATCTAATATTCTCACATATCATAACCATGAAGTAGAAGTAGATCTATCTAAACATCTCAAAGCACTTAGAAAAAGAGGATATAAACACATCGAGATAAAAAACAAAGCAACAGAACACCGTATTTATGTGGTTCACACCCACCCTGGGGCTATGTCCACCAACTCTTCTTCTTTATTGTCCTTAGTTAATTGGTTACAAGCATAGAGCCATCAAAACCTTACTCTGCAAAGGACAGAAGATCTGCGCAACTCTCTAGATCCTTCTTACTTGCATTACAGCACCAAGCATTCCACCATCTGTTACAACCACTTTCTCTTAGCTCTACAAGTCTCTTACAGTCATGCACAAAGCACTTACAAACCCTACTTGCACTTAGCATACATCACATAGATGTCGATTTAACTTCAACTACTTATTACATTGCTTAGTTTTCTATTTATACATACAAAATAGGCCTAAGCATGGGTAAACCCATGGGCTGACATCCCATTCCTATTACATAATCCCAAAAACCCAAAACAGACCCAAAAAGAGGTCGATATTCCTTGATCTTCGCATCATCTTGTGCTCCTCCTTCGACAGGATGTCAAGGTCCAAAAACGGTCAAACATGGCCAAGTATCTCCCAAAACTTGGTCAAGGGCCAACAGATGACAAGATAGAATTCATCTTCAATGCTAAGGCTATGAATGTTATTCTGAGTGGGCTTGTAGAAGCAAAATTTGTAAAAGTTATGCACTTAGAAACTGCCAAAGCAATGTGGGACAAACTCATTAGCAGCTATGAAGGTAATGAGAAGGTAAAGCATGCCAAGCTTCAAACCTATAGATTACAGTTTGAACAACTAAAGATGAATGAGGATGAGACAGTTAATAATTTTTTCTTAAGAGTTGAGGATCTTGTGAATGCCATGAAAGGTCTTGGTGAGAAGATTGAAGACATATTACTAGTTCAGAAGATCTTAATATCTTTGCCTGATAGATTCAATCTAAAAGTTTCTACAATAGAAGAACTAAGTGATATTAAGAATCTGTCTATTGATCAACTCCTAGGAACTCTAACTAGTTATGTAATGAGGATTAGTAAAGATAAATCTACCACTAGAGAAGCATCATTTAAAGTAGACAAGAATGAGGATTCTGAGGCTGATGAAATTGAAGCAAAATTTGTGAGAAGACTAAAGAAAGGATCAGGCAAGTACCAAGGGAAGTTTCCCTTCAAATGTTTTAACCATGAAAATATAGGTCACTTTGCATCTAAGTGTCCACACAAGAAAAAGGACCAGAACTCTGAAGAAGAGGAGAAGTACAAACCCAAGAGTTTGGCAAAAAGAAAAATTTATGTGTAAACAATGATGACTCTTCAGAAGACAAAGATAGTGACTCTTCTTTTGAAGGTGAGGTAAATGAATTCATGCTTATGGACAAAGAGGATTATGATAATAAAAGCTTAGGAAGTGATGCTAATGATGAAGAAGTTGTGGTTGACTCAGAAGGAGAGTTGATCAACGCTTTGGAAGAGATTAACAGACTCAGACTTAAGAAGAGAAACAAAAAACAATTGTTGATACAGTTCAACAAAGGTAGTAAAAAACCCGATGAAGACTTTGCCCTACTAAAAGTGGAATTAGAAGAGGCAAATAAAATTGAAGACATTTTTAAACAATAGTTATTAGAAAAGAAGGAGTGATGTGAAGCTCTGGAAGAAGAAGTAGTGAAAACTAGGAAAGAGTTGGAGAAGTTTCAAGCTTTGTATCATCAACATCTATCAAGTATCAAAGCCTTAGAAGGATTAGCCATCATTCTGAATCAACAAAGGAATCCAAAGTTGAAAACTGGTTTGGTTTATGAAGAGGGATCAAGTAGTGGTCAACCAAGAAACAAAGACTCCATCAAGTTTGTCAAATCTACAACCAATGACAACAACAAACCTGCAGAAACAAAGGAAGATAATCAGCTGCCCAGGAGGAGTAAAGAAAAAGGTGCCAGAACTGAATCTGTAGAACAAAGAAATAATACACCCTCTGCTCAAGGAATTCATCAACATGGAAGAAATCGACCTGCTCAAAGAAGATAGCCATTTTCTAGGTACAAAGATTTTTTTCTATGGATATTGTTTCTACTGTTCTAACTTTGGCCACAAAGCTGTAAATTGTTCCTTAAGATTTATAAATAAGCAATCAAGACACCCAATGAATAAATATCTTCCACAACAAAGAATGAGACAGACAAGTAACAAACTTCCACTGATTGCAAATGGTCAAATTAACTTTAGAGACATCCAACTGAGGAGGTCAAGAAATAATGAACAATCAAGGAGTAGACAACGTTGCAACAATCACTTTGACCTATTGAACAATGAGCTTGAATTCTATAATTGTCATAACTTCAGCCACAAAGCTACAAACTTCCATCTGAAGAATTACAAAGCAGATCCAAGGATAAAGCTCTTAGCTAGAAAGCCTAGTACATGGAAAAGGAAAGATAGTGAAAAATGTGGTCTAGTAATTTCAACTAAAAAAAAAGGAATCTTAGAATATAGACAGTGGATGTTCCAAGAACATGACTAGAGAAAAGCATAAGATTTTGCCTATAAGCAAAAGAAAAACAAGAAATGTGATCTTTGAAAATGGCGAACCAGGTAAAATCAAGGATAAAGGGATGGTGAGCTTGAGCAATGGCAAAGGAGATTCTCAGGATGATCTACTTGTAGATGATATGAAACATAATTTGCTCAGTATAAGTCAAATGTGTGACAGAGGCTGTGAAGAGGTGTTCACGTCCAAAGATTGTAAGGTGAAAAATGTAAACTCATGACAAGTGGTGGCTAAAGGAATAAGGATAGATAATGATGTTGATATTGAATCCTCCCATGCAAGAAAAGAAGAAGTAGAAGAAGAATCATTTCATAAGCCGGAAGAAAAAGTTGTGAAGGTTGAGAATTCAAACACCCAAATCAAGTTCTTGAATAGCTCCATGAACCTGGATGAAATCTTGGATAGTCAGATATCACTAAATGACAAATCTGGTCTTGGATACAATAAGGAATAAATCAGTACTCCTAATAAGTCTAACACATGTCCTTCATTTGTAAAAAGGGAAAGCAGGTATGAGAGTGTTTGTAATGGTTTTTTCTTGTGATGAATATGGTCATAAAATCCTTGGAGTGTAGCCATCATGGAAGAAAAATGAAGTTGTTGTAATAGAAGATCAGAGAAGCGTGACAGGGGGCGTCATTCAGGTATGACAAGAAAAGGTTGATGAAGGAGTCCCAGTAAGAGAGGTGAGCAATATTGAGTTTGCTACAGAAGACACAACTGAATCTAAAGATGAACAAGTCCAAGAATCAGAAGGAGAAGATTGTGAGTTAGATACAAATACTCTGCAGGACTCAAATAAGAGGGTTCATCCTGTCAGGGGGAGTATGTATTGGTTGAATATATGATACCTCTGACAAATACTGCAACATCTCAGGGGGAGCATGTTCTCTTTTACATTGATGTCAAAGGGGGAGAAAATAAATGGTCTGGATGCTATAGTTGGAGGTCCAAACAGATTAGCGTAGTCATTTAGGGTTTCCATCAATGCCAAAGGGGGAGATTGTTGGCATGTTTATAGGCAGAGTGTGCTTGTCATTGATGGAAAGAACAATAGAAACAATGGCATGGCTACAGGAAAGAACAACAACAATGATGGCATGTTTATAGGTAGAGTGTGCTTGTCATCGATGGAGAAACAGGAACAACGTAAGCTCAGGTGAAAAAGAAAACAGTATGCAGAGAACAAAGCTCGGGAGATATAGAATTCTAAGATGTGCAGATGAGATCCCATACATCAAGGCTTGCAGAAGGATCAAAGGTCATGGCCTTTGACACTTAGATATTTGAGAAATCCAAAGAATAGGAGGAGGAGAGACAATGGTCGTTGGATCACCAATCTTGAATACCCAATGTCCATTAGATCAGATTCCAGTGACCAGAGGAAGTGCAGAGGAGAAGTACAGATATGATACCTTGGATTTGAGCATCGAGGACCAACAACCGTTAGATCTAGTATAACTGTGAAGAGGATAATGGATGATATCCATCCTCCAACTTCGCGAAATGTGAAATCGTGATGAGATCTGAACCGTTGAATCCAGAGGACATGTGGCGAGAGATCGACATTTCGTTGACTCGTGAACTGGAAAAGTCAAAGGTAAGAGTTGTAGGAACTCACGAAACATGAATACCCAATAAGATATGGACCATTGGATCATAGAGGGTTGTGGGTCGTTGATCTAGATTATTTCAGATATTGGGAGTTGGAAGAGTCCGGGTTGGCTTATGTTCAAAAACCCGACACATGAAGTCATAATTTGATCACAGCTGTCGATCAAAGAGAGAACGAGGATTGTTGATTCGAGAAGGACATGTGGTAGACCATGTCAGCAGACTATGTCAACAAGGACACATGGCGCAATCAGACAATGACAAGTGTCATTTTGATTCAACATTTCAGGTACGTGGAAATCACAAATCCGAGTGATAGGTGGCAGCTTCTCGACTCATGACATGTCATTGAGTGACGCAAGAGTTATGTCAGTCCAGGAGTTTTTCTTCGCTAATTTTACCACCAGTACTCACCCAAAGACCTAAAGTTCCGAAGGTAGAAGTCCTAGAGCGGAGGATAGCCATTGGATTAAAGAGGACACATGTCAGTGGATTGTCAACTCCAGGAAAAAGAAAAGGAAGGATGAACAAGAATTTGAGAATTGAAATCTCTGAAGTCTGAAGACACGAAGGAGATCTTGACCATTGATCTGAGAGGGACACCCGTTGTTAGATCATGGAGTCCGGGTGAAATTCTCTGGAAGCAAGGAAAGTTTGAGAATTGAAAGTCCCAAAGGCCAGACTTGTGGAGGAGATCCTAATTGAAGAATCAGGGAGATAGGTGTTTGTAGATCATCAACTCTGGGAGACTGTCGTACGAAAGAAACAAAAGTTTGAGATTTTAAATCTTCGGAATGTGAAGTTTCATCAGTCGTCGGATCAATTTTGAGTGGAAGGATAGGATAAGGTAGCAAAGATGCATCACAGAAAGATTGAGCCGTGAATCTAAGATCATGATCGAATGTACAACATTCACTCTGGATATAAATATGCGAGGAGTTTACACTCAGGAAAGTTTGAGATTTGAAATCTTCGGAATGCAAAGTTTCTTCAGCCGTCGGATCAATTTTGAGTGGAAGGACAGGATAAGGTAGAAAATTTTCATCGTAGAAATATCGAGTCATAGATATAAGATCCTGATCGAACGAATAGTATTCAATCTAGATATAAAGATGTGAGGAGTTTGCACTTAGGAAAGTTTGAGATTTGAAATCTCTAGAATACGAAGTTTTGTCAACCTTCAGATCTGGAGATCAAACAATGACTATTAGATCAGGGAGATCTATGTAAGAAGATTACATTAGCAAATCTCGTCTTCAAGGAAATGTGACAGACCACATCTGCAAAGGGCATATGGGAAACCACGTCAGGAAGTACACATGTCATCTGATTGTTGAGACTAAGGATCGCGCATGGACGAAGAAAAGAAGGTAGAGACATCAATTTAAGAGGATAGATGTCAGCAGATCTTCCATTCTGGAAGATATCTAGTCAACAACAACAAGGTTTGAGACTTGAAACTCCCAGAGCTTGGATCACGAAGTAAATCTCAGTCGTTGATGGAGGAAGGAGAGATATGGTTTGCAGAATTGAGAGGATAGATCTGAACCATATGTTCAAGAGCACTGTCAAGATCATGAGATCGACAGTCATGATCCATTGCAGAGCCAAAACATGCACGTGCCTTAATTTTTTGTAAGCAGGCCGCAATTGAAATCATGGTTTTGGAGAAAGGACGTGTAGAGGCTCGTGGTGAATTACGGGGTGAAAAGCAGTTTGGTATAAACCACCTTTGGATGCACCCACAATCATTTTGATCACATGAAGCTCATAGCCCAAGGTCATATCGTGAAATGGAGCCAACGCTCACTAGACAAAAATCAGGAAGCACCTTTTGGATAAGCGCTTGGTCACCGCCGATGGTCACACAAAGGAAGGGGCTTAGAAGCCGAAGAAGCCATAGTTGACTTACTATAACTGATAGAGAAGATGAAGATTCTCAATTGCCAGAGAAGTTAAGGAATATCAACATAACGCCCAATGATGTTGAATGCATGGAACTAAACGCCAGAGATGATGAGGAGTTTCCATGATGATCAGGTAGAGGACTCGACATGAAAAAAACATGAAAAATAGAGAAGTGAAAGATCACTACGAGTTATCTATGCAGCTATGAGGAAGATATGTAGTAAACAACTAGAAGGGGCAGAATAGTGACACTGTAAAGAGAATGTAGAGGCATTGCGCAGAGGATGCAGTTGGTGCATAAAGAGTATAAAAACGCAGAATAGAGAAGAGATTGTGCGGTTGTTGCGAATGATTCATGTGGGTAGAAGAATGCGGTGTGCAGGAGCTGAAGCATAGAAGAAGAAAGGAACATAAATGCATATCTGAGAGAAAAACAAAAAGTGCATCAGACGCGAGGAGAGAGACACCGATGCAGGCAGAGCAGAGCAGTGTAGCTGAACAATGATGAGACTGGTAAGACATAGATAAATACTATATCACTGTGATAAAATTGTAAAAAGAAAAGATTTATATTTCAGGGTGGTAGGGAGGTGCTAGGGAGGATTGGTGGTAGGGTGGCAGGGTGGTGCAAGGGAGAACTATTGTTCTCTGTTATACAGGTCGGTGCCTATGTGACTGGAAGTTGGTGCTTCCATCCAGTTGGTGCGGGAACACTTAGGGAGTTGGTTCTTCCTTCTAGTGGGTGCTAGAGAAACCAGGGAGTTGGTGCTTCATTCTAGTGGGTGCTAGAGAAACCAGAGAGTTGGTGATCTCAACAAGTTGCATCTTGCAAAATAGAGGTGGTAGCCTCACAATGAGTTGGTTCCCATAAGAATGATAATGTACAGAAAATAAAGATTACTTATCATATCAATAGGAAGAGGTTTTTCCCTTTATGGGTTTCCTCAGGAAATATCTATTTCTGTATATTCATGTGTGTGATTGATGTTGAATATTCTATTGCTTACCTCCCTGTATTATTTTGATTGTCATTGAGTGCTCTGTAAAGAGTTTAAAAAAAGTATAATTGTTTAAGCACGGTAACAATTGATTCACCCCCCCTCTTAGTTGTCCAACAGGATATTCCTAAGGGGTTGTTGATAGTGAAAGGAATCTGCCATGGTCAATTGATGGATAAATAAGGTTCTTATAGTGATATATAGTGATAATATTAGTTTCCTAATGAGATCAATGGGTTTGTATGAGTGATTTGCAAGCATGTATCCATTTTCCTTCACCCTAGACTACTACAAAAAAGGCCTTTGTTGATGGTCATGCTTGTGATGGGCCTTAAAGGTCATCACCAAATACATTTATGGAGATAATCATTAAAGGAAAATATGTTGGAAATATTATTTTCATTGATGTCAAAGACAAGGGGAGCCTAGAGATGTCCAAGATAAATATTACAATCCTACATATGTCCAAGACAAAGATTGCAAGATGGAGATTGTTGAAAGTATTACTATTGGATTTTTGATGGTCAGTTTGGATACCCTATATTTGAAGGAATTTTTACCCTACATACCTATCTCAAATGGGATCATGAGTTATATGGTTGGAAATATTATTTTGAGGCCTTTCCAACATATATGGAATTCCTTATAACTCCATAGGAATGAGGAGATATGAATTTTTTCATCTAACAACCTAGCCAGAAAATTGAGGTTGGCTAAACTGGTCTTTATAGGTTGGCCCTAAAAGTGGGGATATAATTACTATAAATACATGATATATTTTTTCATTTGGAGAGAAAATAAGCAGGAAATCAAGTCTTAGGTGCACAGAAGTGATCTAAGGTGCACTAAAGGTTCCAGGGTGTATTTTTGGTGTACAAGAGAAGTCTAAGGGATTTTCTTGGGGTCTTTCTTGTTCTCAAGGTGTGTTATGAATGAATGGAGGTCTCTGATGCTACTGTGTGCATTATTTTGAGGTTGTGATGTTTTTGTCAGTGGATGTTTTCGTTAGTGGATGTTTTTGTTAGTGGATGTTGCCGTCAATGGATTTTGTCGTCAATGGATGTTGTCATCAGTGCATGTTTTCGTCAATGCATGTTGTCATCAGTGATTACATTTTTGGAATGATGCTATGAGGATTGCTAGGGTTTTAAGGATCATCTGTGGAATGAAGAATGCAGGTGAAGTCAAAAGTACTTTGTGTATGACTATATTGGATTGGTTTCTACACATATCTTATTGAGTTTGTGCCGAGTTGAGGAGATTCGTGTCTCCAGTAGGTTGGTGCCTACATCTTATTGAGTTGGTGCTCAATTGAGGAGATTGGTGTCTCCAGTAGGTTGGTGTCTACATCTTGTTGAGTTGGTGCTTATTTAAGGATATTGGTGTCTCCAGTAGGTTGGTGTGTACAATCTTTGTAACAATAGGTTGGTTCCTATAGAAATTTATAAATATAAGTTTATGGTTTTCTCCTGATTGGGTTTCCATGTTAAATTCTATGCATTATGATTTGAGTTTATATGTGATTATTGTTTCTTGGATAATGAATGATTGATGAATGGTTAAATAAATTAAAAAATATATTATATTGATTCACACCTCCACCCCCCCAAAAGTATAAGCATAAGTTCAACAATGGGTGTCAGAGAAGGTTCCTTTGGAAATAGTCTAACCGCTCAAAGGTAGATCTCAGGAGCACACATGGTTGGTCAAGAAGAATTCCTCTTCATAACCATTGATATAAATTCTACTGATAAAGAAAATTAATGTAATCATAAATAAAAATCATATTCAGAAGAGGAATACATGGATGGGAAAGTGAATCTTGAAGAAGAACTTGTTAGTGCCTTAGAAGAAATAGAAAGACTTAGGGAAAAGGTTAAAAAGTAGAAAGAGAAATTGCATAAATATGGAAAGAAGGATCATAATATTTATGAAACAAAAGAAACAATTATCATCCTAAAGACTCAACTAGAAGAGGCAAAAAGGATAGAAGAAATGGTGAGAAGCTAGCTAAAAGAAAATGAAGAAAATTGCGAGAAGTTAGAGGATGAAATTGTTTCCTTAAGAAAGGAAATAGAGAAAACAATTGGTTAGTTGAATAGAAGATTGAAGCTTAGAAAGAGTATTGAAATATTAGATGATATTGTCAGTTGCCAAAGTTCACCATTTATCAAGATAGGTCTTGGCTACGATGAAAAACAAAATATCCTTGAGGGAGATGCAAGCACTAAGGTCACAAAGTCATCAGAACATGAAAATGAAGAAAATCATGAAATATATGCCAATATTATCAAAGGAAAGGAAAGGAAATAATGACCAAAATAAACCTAATTCTTCCCACAAGAATGAGTTCAGAAGAGCTATTCCACAGGAAGACCTTTCACATACCGGTACCAAAATCTATTTCTTGGATATTGTTTTTCTTGCAATAATTTTGGTCATAAAGCAATAGATTGTAGAGCTTATGAAAGAAGTGATCATACAAGAGACAAAAATAGAGGTTCTTACAAAACCTAAAGGGATGATTATCTGAGAAACAAAACCAGAAGTTCTCATGGGTTTGCTAACACAAACTACAATTCATTTTCTCCTCTACATGATATTGAATGTTATAAGTTCAATAACTACAGGAACATAGAACATGACTGTAGAAGCAGAGCATAATAAAGTCTCCTAAACAAAATAGGGAAGAATATGTTCTAACCAAGCATAAAAGAATACACTAGAGTGTGGAAAAGGAAGCAAGAAGAACCAAAGAAGAAGAATGTGGACTTGCACTTTATACTCAAAATAAAGGGAACCAAAGGTACAATGAAAATGGATGTTCAAAACACATGAAATGATTGCTTTTGGATTTTTGATGGTAAGTTTAGATACCCTATATTTGAAGGTAGTTTTACCCTACATACCTAGATAAAATGGGATCAAAATTTATATGGTTGGAAACCTTATTCTGAGACCTTTCCAATGGTACATGACATTCTCTATAACACCTTAGGAATGAAGAGATATGATTTTTTTCGTTTGACATCCTAGCCATAAAATTGTGGTCAGATCAACCAGTATTTACAGGCCAACCTTAAAAGTGGGGAAAAAATTACTATAAATACAAGATAGATTTTTTCATTTGGAGAGAAACTAAGAAAGAGATCAAGTTTGAGGTGCATATAAGTGATTTGAGGTGTGATAAAGGTGTTGGGGTGTCTTTATAGTGTGTAAGAGAAGTCTAATGGATTTTCTTGGGCTATTTCTTGTTCTCAAGGTTTGCTATGAAGGATTGAAGGTCTATGATGTTTTCATGTGCATTTTCTTGAGGTTGTGATGTTTTCATTAGTGGATGTTTTCGTTATTGGATGTTTCCATCAGTGGACATTATCATTAGTGCATGTTTCTATCAATGCATGTTATCGTCAGTGGATGTTGTCGTTAATGATTACATTATGTGAATGATACGATGAGGATTAGAAGGATTGTATATGGAATGAAGCATAAGGTGAAGT
Source organism: Picea engelmannii (assembly GCA_009831015.1). Classification (NCBI taxonomy): domain Eukaryota; kingdom Viridiplantae; phylum Streptophyta; class Pinopsida; order Pinales; family Pinaceae; genus Picea; species Picea engelmannii. Next base: position 53,001 of record ML777352.1, read on the forward strand.
CGAAATTACTCTGTGTATGAAGATATTGGATTGGTTTCTACAAATATCTTATTGAGTTGATGCTCAGTTGAGGAGATTGGCGTCTCTAGTAGGTTGGTTCTTAGTTGAGGAGATTGTTTTCTTCAGTAGGTTGGTGCCTACCTCTTATCGAGTTGGTGTTCAGTTATTGTGTCTCGAATAGGTTGGTGCCTACAATATTTGTATCAATAGGTTGGTGCCTACAAACATTTATAAACATAAGTTTATGATTTTCTCTAGATTGAGTTTCCATGTTAAACTTTATTCATTATGATTTGAGTTTATATGTGATTATTGTTTCTCGGATAATGAATGGTTAAATAAAGTAAAAAGTATCTTATATTTATTCAACCCCTTAGTATAAGCATAATTTCAACACAAAAACCATAAATAATTTTGGCAACAATTATTAAAATATTGTCACCATAAATGGATTTGGTAACTAAAACAATAATAAGCCTTTTATTATTTTCATCAATTCATGCTTTAGAAAAACAATTAGTGACAATATTTATAAATTCATCACCAATTCCTATTTTTGTAACTAAACWTGGTGATATTCCCCTAATGCTCATCATCAAAAACTCCCTCATAATGRTGGTAATGGTCATTAAACATCACCAAAGATCTTGATCTAATGGCTATGRCCACTAACCATCACAAAATACATTGACCTAATGACTATGGTCACCAACCGTCACCAAATATAATGGAAGTGGTTATAAACTATCACCTTTGAGCCTTTTCCATACACTTACTACATTTTCTTTATATTTGTATTTAACTTTTAGCACTAATTTTTTAAAGTTAATGTTGCTATTTACCTTATAACTTATGTTTTACTTTCATTAACTTAAATTTTAAAAAATAAAATATAAAGTAGAATCCTTATTTGACAATGTTTGGTAATGGACATGTTGAGCATAAATAGTCAGAATTATCAATCAGTTCGAGAAGTACCTTTTCCTTTTGTATTGGCTCTACATAGCCAAGTTACATGAACGATTTGGCTCATGGGAGCACTCCCTAGTTATAAATATTTAGTTCTAGTCATTGGAGAGTATTAGTTTGTAGATATTTTTCATATCATTAAATTAGTATTATTTTTATATACTACTTGTATAGTGATTTGTGGTTCATTTACCACCAAGCCACTTTTTGGTTTTTTTTTTCCTCATGGTTGAATTTGATGGCCTCTATCATTTTGCATCATTATGTGATTATTTGTTTCTCTCCTTTATTACTTTCATACTCCCATATCAAAGAACAATATATGTTAAGGCTTATATTCACAAGTTTCTTTAGAAATAAAGCTCACTTTTGCAATTCTCAACATTACCCCTATTTTCTTATGATTCTAATTGTAATGACTCAATAAAATGTCACATTTTTATTACATTTTATTGATGGTTCTAATCACCCAAACCATGGTCTAAGGTCTAAGGCCATACCAATTGCCTCTAGGGATCATGATTGATGCACAATACCTTAAACCACCACATAAGGTCTACACAAGGAATCTTTAACCTACATGAGAGAGATTGTCACCATTTGAGGATTAATGCACTAATATGATAACAAATTGTTTTTTCCACTTCCAAAATGTATCCTTTAGTATTTTGTTTCGATAAATTTACGACAATGTTTCACTGTAATCACCATTTTGAGCACTCTTTAAACCATTGGAAAGAGAGGATAGAAATATACAATTTTTTTATTATGCCATTTTCATGATTCAACATTGATCTATTCCTAAAATTGGAATAAATAAATGGGCAATAAAAAATGATACCATTTGATAGTGAATATATCTTTTGCATAGATTTTTAACATGACCTCCATTTTGAGCTCTCTTCAGACTGTTTAACCCCATTTAGCTACATGGACCCTAATTACCCCTAATTGACCTCTAATCGACCCTAATTTACCCTAGTTACACATAATTAACCCCTAATTACCCATAGTGGCCCCAAATTAACCCCAAATTATCCCATAATTGACCCCTACTTATCCCTAATTTACCACTAATTTCTTGTAATTAGCCCCATTTTCTTCAAAATGAGCCCCCCCTTTTTTTTTGTTTGCTAATTTATCCGTGACCTATGGGATTAGCCTGTGGCTTGAGAAACCATGACTCAGGAGAATCTAAGCCTTTAAAATCACCCGGGGATTGCACCCGGCCTGAGCCACACCAACCCTTAACATGGTTGGATTTTTTGTCCTCGCGGATTTCGAACCGGTGACTTTAACAACAAGGAGTGGCTTAACAACACACTCCATCACTGGCTGTCCTACACCTCGGGGACTTCAAAATGACCCCTTGTTAACACCTAATTGATCCTAATTATCATTACTTACTCCTAAATGACCCCTAAATTCCCATATTTGTGTACTAATTACCCCTAAATGACCTTTAATTACCCATAATTGACCCCAAACTACCCCTAAATGACCCACAACTACCTCATAACTAACCCCTTATTAGCTTGTAATTATCCCTAAATGACCCCTACTTACCCATAATTAACCCCCAATTACCATTAAATACCCCTACTTCACCCCTAGTTACCCCATAATTGGCCTTTGATTACCACTAATTATCCCTAATTACCCTTTATTTACCTCTAATTAGCCCATAATTGACTCCTTAGTAACCCCTAATTACCATTAATTACTCTTAAGTTACCACCAATGATCCAAAATAGATTATTATATTATTTTTCATCTATTTTGGTACTTTTTGGGTGGGAAAGTTTTAGCTATTGGCTAGTAGGGCCCATTTATGGGTAGGTCCCACTTTGGTGATTTGGATTCTAGAACTATCTAGAGCCCATTTGAGGCTTTAAATGACTATTTTTGGAGTCAAAACTTTTCGAAAAGAATTGAGCCTCTTAATGTTGTTCTACACATCTAAATATTTCCAACGACACAGAAATCACCTCAATTGGAGTTCATACGTGGAAGTTAAGCCTCTTACAAGTTGGCATGTCCTGTTCAACACCATGATACTGAGTGGATGGCATGTCATATCATATTACTCACATGTGTGGAGCTAGTCACATGTGGAATTTCAATAATGTTCTAGAGGTTCTAAAACACTAACATTAATTGGGGCTTGAGGCATGCAAAAACCCTAAACCTAACCCTAGACAGATATCAAGATGTGTTAAATATTAGGCCACTAGGAAAGGAAGGGGATTTATTCTTATTGTATTGTTTATGTTCCATAGTTGACAAAGCATCTAGGAATGGGATAGAAAAGCATAACAGAGGAAGTAGAAGATCCTATATCATCCATATTGGCCACAATGTCCATGAAAAATCCATAGCGAGTAGCCCTTTCTTTGTATTTACATTTCATACTTGAGAAGAAAAGAGTAGAGCATAGGTATCAACTTCTAGCTAGGTTATTTTTGTATTAGGTTTTTCCAGGTTACATCTTGTGTTCATTGTGTGGATGGTGTGTTATTTTCTTTTCTTCTTTCTTTTTAGTTTTTGTTATTCAATATTTTCATGCATTGAACTAGTAACATTAAATCTAAATCTAAAGTAAAACACTACATAATAAACTATTTCAAAATATTGTTAGATTTGTTGTGATGAATTGTTCTGGTGGAATATCCATTGCATTTTTATAGATGATATTGGTATCAGAGTAGCTTTTTTTAGGGATTTGTGAAAAGTTGCAGGATCGAGGAAGTGGCACAAAAAAGAAATCTCAAAACCCTAACCATGGTAGATGAGTATCATAATTATAATCTAGGGGATGAGTTAGAGGAGATATTTTCCACACTCGAAGCACAAGTCCTTGACATCTCTTGTAACATGGCCATTCTCATAGCAGCTCTAGAGAACGAGTTTAGACCTTTAAAGGAGTTTGGTATCTCTAAATTAGAATTTGGATTAGAAAAAAATATCGATATAATAAAAACAAATAAAAGGAGTAAAAATATATCCAGAATAAGAGTGATCGAGTTCTAGTTCCATCACTTCATCACAATCTCTATTTAAAGTGGAAGCAAAAGAAGACATCAAACCTTACCAAGGTGATATCGATGTTGTTAATTTAAATCAATGGTTGCAATAATTAGAAGTTTATTTGAGTGTTCATAACATAGGAGAATAGAAAAATATCTCATTTTCCCAATAGAAGTTAAAGGGCCATGCCCAAACTTAGTGGGAAATTCAAATGAAGACACTTAGGCCAAAGGGTGATTCCCTAGTAACGAAAAAACCTTCTTAAGTCTGAGTTCTACCCTATTGGGTATGAAGAGGAGAAATGGATCCATTGGCATTACTTTTGGGAAAATTCAGAGTGGAGTTTCCAACAATGCACCATTGAGTTCAAAAAAATGGCTATTATGTTGCATATATCTCCCAAGAACCCATATGTACTCACCAAGTATTTGGGTGATATAAACAATAATTTACGAAGGCAAGTGATGCTTTATAAACTTTATATAGTTGATGAGGACTATGTGCAAAGACAATATTTGGAGAATATGGGTAAGAATAAAGGACAACCAAGTGGTTCCAAGTAGAAATACCACTGTGATGCCTCTGAGGAGGGAAAAACAAGGTGGAAAGGAAATAACAAGAAGACCAAAACCACTGCACATCAATGAAAAAATACAACCAATCACTATAACCATCATAATATTAATGGTCACACATGATATAAGTGTTGGAATCTACATCTAGAGTTGAATCCAAAGAATCGCAAGAAGGTTTATGAGAAGAAGAACATGCTAGCTATAGATTTAGGCAATCAAGAAGATAATACATTATATGTAGATTGATTTTTTTTCAAGACTATAGTGCATAAGGAGGTGAATTTGAGTATCCTCCATTCCATGGAAGAGAAGGAGGTGACTAAACTCTTCCATATTAAGATCCAGGTCAGGAATACAAAGGTGGATTATCTATTTGATTCAGGTTTGCATGCTAACCTTAGACCATAAGATATAATCAATAATATTGGATTTGGAAGTTCATGACCATCCTAACCCATATCCATCAAGATGTGTAAATACAGATGTAAAGCTTAGGGTTACTAATCAGTGTAAGATCAAGTTTGTTATAAGTGAAAACTATATTGATGGAGTGGAGGTAGATGTAATACCCTTGATGTGTGTGGTGAAGTGTTTGGAATCCATTACATGTGTATGAGGGCTGCAATCTTCATGAGGAGAGAAAAAAAGTACTGCTTGATCAAGGATGTAAAGTCTTTCATCATTAATTCACATAATGGTAATCTAATTTCTCCCTAGTAAGTGCTAACCAAGACAAGAATTTGATTAATTGTATTAGGAAGATTTTATTACTCTTCTTAAGAGAGAATTGGCCAAGAGATGAATCAATAGAGGTAAAGGAATATCTGGAGGGTTGTACTAAATTTCAAAAAAATCAGTTGCAGGAGCTTTTGTAGGAATACAAAGAAGTGTTCCAAGAGCCTAAAAGGGTTATCATCCATGATCCATGTGTTGGCACATAATTGATCAGACCAGGCTCATTCTTAGGTTACCAACAAAAGGTACCGAGGTAGTCTAGAGCATTGGCATTTTCATATTCCTTGAAGGGAAGAAGTCGCGCCCGAAGCACAACCAAGACAAGGAAAATAGGGAAGGGTAAGAAGAATGCTTAGACAAATCCATACAGTCTTATGATCTTTGTAGTCTTGCGCAAGATAGATTGAACTGAGAACTGTGTGAACATTCCTAACTCAGATTAAAGGAAACATAGTTTCATTGCAACCATAAAGAAACTATACCCCATTAATCAAATCTGACATAAATATAATATGGAACAACATTCAAGATAATCTGAAGCTAAACAGACAGAATAATTTCAAAATTTGAATCCCTCTTTGTAATAAACTCATAGGGTTCTTCTCAATTACATAACTCTACTCATATACAGACACAACTCGATCATGCCAAATCTTAACAACAATCTCTATTACTACGAGACAAGGTTAACCCAAAACCCTTTCTCATTTTCCAATACAACTGGACATGAATCTTTTATAGACTTTGTCTGGTTCCAAAAACCCAGACTCTCAGAATCATAGTTAACATCTACCCAAAATGGAAAATAATATAGAACTCGAACACATTCCAACAACCTACAATTCATAATCATAATCATCAGTCAACCCAAAATCAACAAACAATAATCAACCCTTTACAATCATATTCATCCCATATATATAAGCCAGCTGGGATTTCTAGGTTTGAGACTTTGCATGCTTTCTTGTTCTTGTTCTATTGCAACTTCTTTCTCCATGTTGGTGTTGTGTTGTCCTTCCTTCCAACCATTTTTAGTTTCTTTCCTTGTTCTGTGTTCCCGCTCCTCTGTGGCTTGTGCAACTTCTTTTTGACCAAAATTGGAACTGTATCATCCCTTACACAACTTATAACAACAAAACGAAGGGCCCAACTGGATCTAAACAAAATCCTTGACTCATACTTGAGTCAAGTCCTTGGTTCTTCTGTGGCCTCTGGATTGGCCTGTTTTTTTCCTTTGTCTTATGTCTCTTCTTTGCTCCCAACTTCTACTTGAGTGATTTATTTTTCCACCTCTTCAGATGAAGGTCCCAAATCTAGGACCAATTTCAAGGCTCTCTTCTTTACCCCTTGGAAATTGACAACCTTGTCCTGCCACTTCCTGGTGAGGAGTGAAGCTTCAACTATGAACTGTTGAGTCATGTCTGTAATGCATCCCTTAGGCCTGGATGCAACTAGGGAGTTCCATTCTGAGTCGGATGTAGCATCTACCTTATGCATATTCATATATGTTGTATAAACAACTGATCAAAACTCCCATAGCTCTTTCTTACCTACTAATTGTGCTTCAAATAGAGCATTCAGCTCGTTGTCTTCTTGTTGGATCTGATCTAACTTTTCCTGTTGCTCCAGCGGATCCATGATGATGGAAACTTCCTTGTTAAGTGACTGGATCTTCATGCACAAATACTCCAGGGTATGGTTTCATCATGAAATGATCCCCATCCAGACACTAAATTCCCATAAAATCTTTGTGCATTCTATCGTTTTCTAGTGGAGAGTTTCTCTTGCGTTATTTCCTTCGAGCTCAACTCTTTCCATTTGCTCTTGAAGCTTCTACGGTTGTTGTTATGCTTCCGACTGACTCTCCCACAACCAAGGGTGATTTTAAGGATGGAAATTTGTTTTAAAATGTAGAAACCTTGGCGAATCTTACTAATCCTTCATATGCCAACTATAAATTTTTGGCAATATTTTTGTAAAAATATTCAAATTTCTAAGGATTTTATATAGTTTGTATAAAATTTTGGTGACTTTTAAGGTAAAATAATTTTATCCTATAGAATTTGGGTGAATCATTTTTAGAATAGCGAATCGTTTTTTGGGAAAAACCATGGAAAATTAGCCCATGAGCGAAATTTAGCCCCTAAAATCATCCCCGCGGGCCACAACTGTGCTTCAAGGCTCTCAGTGTGAATGGCCAACTCCGACCATTCTACCTAGAGTAGCTCAATCTGCTCCACCATCTCTCCTACTGCACTGGATTCAGGAAGTTGAGGTGTTTTCCTTCGGATTATTGGCCATGCTTTTGTAATATTTTCCTAGAGCTTTTCCATTTTCTGCTCCACTTGGATCTTTCACTACTACATATTGAAAAATTTGCAATGACCACTTGTGATGAAAGTACTCTTTCGTCACAACATTCAAGAGAAAAAGTTCAATTATTCAATTTTTTTATCAATCCACCCTGTATTCGTCGCTATCTCGATGAATGTACTTTGTTTAAATTAATATGGTCAAATTTCATCGCAAGAGCGACGAATTACCGTTATAAGTGAATGTTAAAAGTGACCGTTAAATATGACAAATAAATAGGTAAAAAAAAAGAAATATTTTAGGTCATGGTCATCGCAGTTGTGACGATTGTGACATAAAATTGAACTATAAATAATTGACGATTTAAAGATGTTGCGACAATCTTGCTATAACAACGATGGTTCCGAAAGGGTATTTTTGTGCAGAAGTTGTGCGGAAGAATGTTGCAGAATATAGTTAGAGGTGGGGAAAAAAGTAAAGCGGGTGAAAAGGGTGATGGTAGATGTTATTTCCCTTGTAAAAAATGTTGCCTCATATGTCCTGTAAGAACTTTAATAGCAACAACTACAAAACATTGTAGGAAATATGGGCATATTGATGGCGGATTGAATGAATATCGTCCCATGGTAATTAGCTATATATTCGTTATATTTTTTTATTTTGTCAATTTTATATAAAATTATATATATGTATATATATTGTTTGAATGCTTGTTATAGTATACACTAATTTTGCATGATTGTTTGTAATTATAAAGTTAGAATTTCCCTCTAACATTTCGCAGAATATTGCACCAAGTATTAGTAGAAATGATGTTGTACAAGTTGAGGAACATCATGACCAAGCAAATGAGGATCTCATGGAAGAAGATGATCGAACAAATCAAGTTAATGATCCCATGGAAGAATATGATTGGACAAATCAAATGATCCAAGATTTGTTTTCGTAGCCAGATGAGGATGGGGTCAATGCTAGTATTTATGATGAACCTCTTTTAGAAAAGGCAAATAAATTACTTTATGAAGGATCAAGAGAAAATCTTCTCTCCGCTACATTGTTGCTAGTTAACTTAAAGGTTATGAATAATTTGTGGAACACTTGTATGACACAGATCCTAAGGTATGTAATATGTTTCATCTCATATTATACATAAATGTTGATTTTTTTCTATTTTCTTTTAGTGTTAATTAATGTGTAAAATAAGAATGCAATTTTTATGATTAATATTCTTACATTAACTAGTTATTTGTTATGTTGTAGATTGTTAGGTGAATTTTTGTTACCATCATCAAATATTTTACCTTGCACATATCGAGGTTTGCATGCCATTATGAAAGACACTGGAATGGATTATCAAACTATAGATGCATGTCATAATGACCATATTATATATTATGGACAATATGCTTCGAAAATAGAATCTCTACAATGTCTTATCAGTAGATAGCGAACCGACCAAGTAACAAAAAGGGTGCCTCGAAAGGTTCTTCGTCATATTCCCATAATTCAACGTTTGCAATGATTGTTCAGGTGTGAAAGCATAGCACAATTTATGGATTACCATGCACGTAACATAAGTGGAGATGGTGTTCTTCGAATGTCTGTCGATGGTTCCACATTTAGGGAAATTGAGGAAAAATGGGTAGATTTCAAAGATGAGCCTCGTAATGTTAGGCTTTCATTGGTAGCTGACGATGTTAATCCATTCAGAGAGCTTAGGTATATTTACTCAGTGTGGCCTATTTTTGTTATCAACAATAACATTCCTCCTTGGATGTCAATAAAAAGGGAGCACATAATGTTGACTATGATTGTTCCAGGTATTTGATTACATTAATTTTTTGAATTTAACATTTTCATTTGTCTCAATTTTTGCATAATATCTTTTGTTTATTTATTTAATTATATATATTACATGATATAATTCCTATAGTAATTATGTGTAATTTAAAACAATTAGGTAAGTATCAGGTTAAAGATATGAATGTCTATATTGAGCCTCTTATCGATGAGCTACTAAATTTATGGGTTGGCATCACAATGTATGACATATGTAAACCGATCGGGGATAGGAAATTTAAATTCCATGGAATACTTTTATGGACAACTCATGATGCCCCTAGACTAACACATTTTTGTGGTATGTAGCATTCTAATATTTCTCTTTAATACTATATAATATTTTAATGTTATCATGGTGCATGTTTAATTTTTAAATAATCTCATCGTATAATTAACATTAATCCATTTGTTGCAGGTCTTCAAACAAAGGGTAAATTTTCATGTGTAGTTTGTGGCCCTAAGATGAAGTATCGTCATTCAAAAAGTTTAGGAAAGATGGTGTTTGATGAGTATAGGAACCTTCTTCCTAAGAACCATAGGTATTGTACTACTGAAAAACATCTTTTCAATGGGAAAGAAGAGACTGGTTTAAAACCACGAAGAATGACACCTCACCTATGGAGGTTGGAATATAATATAAATTGTCAAGGTACTCAATTTCATAATGTATCGTAGATCATGTAATGTTTTGAATTTTTATTTTAATCATTGAATTTATTTTACCATATTTGATAATTAATTATGTGATTTCTTTTATGCTTCATGAAGGCCGCAATCATCATGAAGGTATTAATAATGGGCTTCCACAAGGAATGAAATGTTATCCCACTCAATTAATGAGGTTACCCTGCTATGAGGAGCTAAAAATATCTCATTTGTTTGATACAATGCATATTTAGAAGAATGTGATTGGAACGTTATGGCGAATCATAGATGGTAGAAGGGACAGAGAAAAAATTGTCAAAATTTGTACTGACATTCAGGAAGCCAATCATGCAATGTGAAGTGTGATCTGATATTCAAATAAATCAGATGGAGTACTAGACCGAAATAACCTTCCATGGTTATTAATAGAGCAAAAAAAAAATGATGTAAAAGAGGTCATTCAAAGAATTAAATTTCCCACGGGTTTTGCTTCAAACATAAAAAAATATCTTAACGAAGAAAGGTGAATTTAGTGGGGTAAAAACACATGATTGGCATACCTTCATTAAGGTAATAAT
>ML777352.1:64841-79084 GCA_009831015.1 Picea engelmannii
ATAATTTATTTCATAAATTATAAATATTTATAATTACCTGCATATTGTACGTTATAACTAATATTTAATATTGGTGAATTATGTTTTTTTGATTCATTTGCTCAAGAGTGGGATGCACTGCATTTATACATTGCAAATAATCTTGACTGGATGAATGTATGGATTGAAAGATGTAAACAACATAATGGAGGTAGGTTATCATGGCAACGACTGTCTGAATTTGTTAGAGAAGCTCATCATAACGAAAATGCCAATGTTACACAGAGGGAAATTGATTTAGCATATGGTTTGAAAGATGGACATGTAAGCAAATTCACCCATTTTATTTAGTTATTTTATATTATATTAATGTGACTACATGTGTACTATATTTTTCAGATACTTTTGAAGTTATATAAATATATGTTAATTTATAAATTGACAATGCATCTTTTACATATCTGACATATTGTAGTTGAAACACCAAAAGGCTATGTGGTGAAATGGTCATAAATTTCGCATCAAACAATTGGATGAAACCAGGAAAACTTCTGATAGTGGGGTAACTGCAGTATTCCAGGTCATTAATGTTTCCTCTAGGAGTGATAGACATCCCCGAGAATCTAAAAATAGATACTATGGGTATTTAAACGATATACTTGAGTGTGACTTTAATTTCTTCAAATTAGTTATGTTTGATGTCAAATGGTATAGGTTACGAATGCATGAACGTGATGAGGAAAGAAATTTTATTCAACATGCCAATGGATTTCCAATGATTAAAACAACGTTGTTTGAAAGAGGACATGATTTCTATGTTTTTCCAAGCCAATGTGAACGGGTCTTTTACTCAAATGTTCCAGGTGAAAGGGATTGGTCATTTTTTGTTAGATATGATCCAAAAGGAAGATCAATTAAGTATACTCATTTACAGGAATAAGATTATATTGAAGATCAAGAAGATGATTCGATAGATCAAACGGAGCTGGAATATCATGGAGGGTCGACAGATGAAGAAGACGAAGACGATCATGATCCAAGCATAGGAGACGATATTACAATTCTTGATGATGATGTCGATGAAAATATGCTTGAAAATGACATTGATGACGATGATGATATCATCAATCCTTTCAACATCGTTTCAGAACCGAATGGTGATACATATGCCAAGTTCGATAAAGAAGATCAAGATAGAGAATAAGGATGATTACACAAATGTTGAGGTTGGATTAGGTACGTGACTATATAATATTTTAATTTGCATGAATTATTCTCTTAAAATAATTTACTTATAATGTCATGGGTTAATTACATGTTTTTAAGTTTTATGTGACATTTTTATATCCTATGTTACATGTTGTTTAATTATTATTTGAAACCTAAAAATAGTTGCCAATATACTAAATTACGTGGTAGACTAAAAATATCATTTAGAAACACATAATTTCATGTAACTTCATTAATTTTTGTTTTTGTAGTTTCTATGCATGAATCTTAATAGGAAGTTGCTTTCGATTATTTTCTATTTTATAGATTGGGTTTTGGGGATCAATTGGGAGTGATGTGAGGGGGAGGGAAGGGGCCATATGAGCTTCCACCTTCACGTTGTTGGCCTTGTTTAGTAGAGGATAAATTGTTCTTGAAACTAAGAGAAGATCTTTCATTTTTATACCATCATGATCGTATAAGATTTCATCAATATTGTTACATATTTGAATCTTCTTAGAATTGAGATTCATTACATAGTCGTTGAAAAAAGAGAAAAGACTTATGTAGTGGATATTAATTTGGTCTTTATGTGGGACATTTTATGCTATTAGTATGTTTTGTACAAAAATAATGGATCTTGGGGACTACACCATGGTGAAGGAATGAGGAACAAGGAACGAGGAACAAGGAACGAGGAACGAGGAACATAAAACAAGGAACAATGAATGAAAATTGTACGATGACTAAACACCGACAACAATGACCTGTGAATGGGGCCAACGTTGAAATGTTTTCAAACAGTTTTTGTATGCACTGAAATTTGTCATGGATAGAATATTGGCATGCCTTAATGATATGGGAGGGTTTCTGGACTCAAATTTGACTGAGTCACCCACTTTCTTCCATCATCAATTCATCATGTAAATCATAAACCCTAATTTTCTTCCAAAGTACACAATTTGGTTGACGCAAGTTTTAGGTTTTCGTTAGTCTTTCTTCATTTTTCTTTCAAGTTCTACACTAATGTATATACAATGTATCTGCATCATAGTTGTGATAAAAAATCCCTCTTCTTCATTGATTTCTTAATAAACACCATCAAAATACTAGAGGCGGGCAACAGTGACATGTGGATGGGGCCAACGTTGAAATGTTTTCAAACTGTATTTGTATGCATTGAAATTTGACCTGGATAGACTATTTGCATGCCTTAACGATATGGGAGGGTTTCTGGACTCAAATTTTACTGACACACCCACTTTCTTCCATCATCAATTCATCATAGAAACCATAAACCCTATTTTTCATATGTTCTAGTAGATATGTTAATGATTCCAAGTTTCATATTTGTATTTGACTGAAGGTCCAACTAGCTTGCAAAGTATCAAATTGAGATTTCAATTTGATAAACCAAATATGAAATGAATCCAAGCATCATTTGATATCATCGCAAGAGAGACGAATGTAAATAATCTTGTGACGAATTTGCTATACTATCGATGAAAAAAGTTCGTCAATAGTATAGTTAATTCATCGCAAGAATATTGTGTCTAATTTGAATGGTGTTAGATGGTTTACAAGGAGTGTAGGGATTATATTATGGTGAAATGTAGTGTATTCTATAAGAACAATCTCTATGCCAAACCTCAAAATGGATAGTTATACCATATCTTGTTCATAAGAAAAATATTCTTGGTATGTTTCCTTTGTGGTGGCTCAAGCCCTTAGTACACATGATGCCTTACAATGAAATGTAACAATTTTACTATTGAATGATATTGTTATGTCACCCATGGTTAAGAAAATAACTTAAGTTTCTTAGGTCCTATTTGAATCTTCTTAGAATTGAGATTCATTACATAGTCATTGAAAAAAGATAAAATACTTATGTAGTGGATATTAATTTGGTCTTTGTGTGGGACATTTTATGCCATTAGTATGTTTTGTACAAAAATAATGGATATTTGGGACTACACCATGGTCAAGGAATGAGGAACAAGGGACAAGGAAAGATGAAAAAGGAACGAGGAACAAATAACAAAGAACAAGGAACGAAAATTGTACGAGGACTAGACACCGACAACAGTGACCTATGAATGGGGCCAACGTTGGAATTTTTTCAAACAGTTTCTGTATGCACTTAAATTTGTCATGGATAGAATATTAGCATGCCTTAACAATATGGGAGGGTCTAGGGACTCAAATTTGACTGACACACCCACTTTCTTCCATCATCAATTCATCATGTAAACCATAAACCCTAATTTTCTTTCAAAGTACACAATTTGGTTGACGCAAGTTTTAGGTTTTTGTCAGTCTTTCTTCATTTTTATTTCAGGTTCTACATTAATTTATATACAATGTATCTGTGTCATGGTTGTGATGAAAAATCCCTCTTTCTTGTTGATTTCTCAATCAACACCATCAAGATACTAGAGTTGGGCGACAATGACATGTGAATGGGGCTACCGTTGAAATGTTTTCAAACTCTATCTATATGCATTGAAATTTGACCTAGATAGAATATTCACGTGACTTAACGATATGGGATGGTTTCTGGACTCAAATTTGACTGACACACCCACTTTCTTCCATCATAAATTCATCATGGAAACCATAAACCCTATTTTTCATATGTTCTAGTAGATATGTTAATGATTCCAAGTTTCATATTTGTATTTGATTGAAGGTCCAACTAGCTTGCAAAGTATCAAATTGAGATTTTAAGTTGAGAAACCAAATATGAAATGAATCAAAGCATCATTTGATATCATTGCGAGAGAGACTAATGTAAATAATCTTGCGACGAATTTGCTATACTATCGACGAAAAATGTTCCTCGATAGTATAGATAATTCGTCGCAAGAATATTGTGTCGAATTTGAATGGTGTTACATGGTTTGCAAGGAGTGTAGGGATTATGTTATGGTGCAATGTAGTGTATTCTATAAGAACAATCTCTATGCCAAACCTAAAAATGGATAGTACCATATCTTGTTCATAAGACAAATATTCTTGGTATGTTTCCTTTGTGGTGGCTCAAGCCCTCAGGACACATTATGCCTTACAATGAAATGTAACAATTTTACTATTGAATGATATTTTTATGTCACCCATGGTTAAGGAAATAACTTAAGGTTCTTAGGTCCTATTTGAATATTCTTAGAATTGATATTTGTTACATAGTCATTGAAAAAAGACAAAAGACTTATGTAGTGGATATTAATTTGGTCTTTGTGTGGGACATTTTAAGCCATTAGTATGTTTTGTACAAAAATGATGGATGTTGGGGACTACACCATGGTCAAGGAATGAGAAAAAAGGAACAAGGAACAAGGAACAAGGAACGAGGAACTTAGAACAAGGAACGAAAATTGTACGAGGACTAGACACCGACAACAATGACCTGTGAATGGGGCCAATGTTGAAATTTTTTCAAATAGTTTCTGTATGCACTGAAATTTGTCATGGATAGACTATTGGCATGCCTTAATGATATGGGAGGATTTCTTGACTCAAATTTGACTGACACACCCACTTTCTTCCATCATCAATTCATCATGTAAACCATAAACCCTAATTTTCTTTCAATCTACACAATTTGGTTGACGCAAGTTTTAGGTTTTCGTTATTCTTTCTTCATTTTTATTTCAAGTTATAGATTAATGTGTATACAATGTATCTGCATCATAGTTTTTATGAAAAATCCATCTTTTTAGTTGATTTCTTAATCAACACCATCAAGATACTAGAGGCTGGCTACAGTGACATGTGAATGGGGCCAATGTTGAAATGTTTTCAAACTATATCTCTATGCATTGAAATTTGAACTGGATAGACTATTCGCATGCCTTAATGATATGGGAGGGTTTTTGGATTCAAATTTGACTGACACACCCACTTTCTTCCATCATCAATTCATCATGGAAACCATAAACCTTATTTTTCATATGTTCTAGTAGATATGTTAATGATTCCAAGTTTCATATTTGTATTTGACTAAAGGTCCAGCTAACTTGCAAATTATCAAATTGAGATTTCAAGTTGATAAACTAGATATGAAATGAATCCAAGAATCATTTGATATTGTCGCAAGAGAGATGAATGTAAATAATCTTACGATGAATTTGCTATACTATCGACAAAAAAAGTTCGTCGATAGTATAACTAATTCGTTGCAAGAATATTGTGTCTAATTTGAATGGTGTTACATGTTTTACAATGAGTGTAGGGCTTATATTATGGTGCAATGTAGTTTAGTCTATAAGAACAATCTCTATGCCAAACCTCAAAACGGATAGTACCATATCTTGTTCATAAGACAAATATTCTTGGTATGTTTCCTTTGTGGTGGCTCAAGCCCTCGGTACACATGATGCCTTACAATGAAATGTAACAATTTTACTATTGCATGATAGTGTTATGTCACCCATTATTAAGGAAATAACTTAAGTTTCTTAGTTCCTATTTGAATCTTCTTAGAATTTAGATTTGTTACATAGTTGTTGAAAAAAGACAAAAGACTTATGTAGCAAATATTAATTTGGTCTTTTTGTAGGACATTTTATGCCATTAGTATGTTTTGTACAAAAATAATGGATCTTGGGGACTATAGCATGGTCAAGGAACGAGGAACAAGAGACCAGGAACTAGGAACCAGGAACACACAACAAACAACAAGGAATGAAAATTGTATGAGGAGTAGACATCGACAACAGTGACCTATGAATGGGGCCAACATTGAAATTTTTCAAACAGTTTTTGTATGCACTAAAATTTGTCACGGATAGACTATTATCATGGATTAATGATATGGGAGGGTTTCTGAACTCAAATTTGACGAACACGCCCACTTTCTTACACCATCAATTCATCATGTAAGCTATAAACCCTAATTTTATTTCAAAGTACACAATTTGGTTGACGCAAGTTTTAGGTTTTCGTCAGTCTTTCTTCATTTTTTTTCGGGTTCTACATTAATGGATATACAATGTATCTACGTCAATTTTGTGATGAAAAATCCCTCTTTTTCATTGATTTCTTAATCAACACAATCAAGATACTAGAGGCAGGAAATAGTGACATGTGAATGGGGCCAACGTTGATATGTTTTCAAACTGTATATGTATGCATTGAAGTTTGACTTGGATAGACTATTCGCATGCCTTAATGAAATGGGAGGGTTTATGGACTCAAATTTGATTGACACACCCACTTTCTTCCATCATCAATTGATCATGGAAGCCATAAACCCTATTTTTCATATATTCTAGTAGATATGTTAATGATTCCAAGTTTCATATTTTTATTTGACTAAAGGTCTAGATAGCTTGCAAAGTATCAAATTGATATTTCAATTTGATAAACCAAATATGAAATGAATCCAAGCATCATTTGATATCTTCATAAGAGATACGAATGTAAATAATATTGCGATGAATTTGCTATATTATTGATGAAAAAAGTTCGTCGATAGTATAGCTAATTCGTCGCAACAATATTGTGTCTAACTTGAATGGTGTTACATAGTTTTAAAGGAGTCTAGGGATTATATTATGGTGAAATGTAGTGTATTCCATAAGAACAATCTCTATGACAAACCTCAAAATGGATAGTACCATATATTGTTCATAAGACACATATTCTTGGTATGTTTCCTTTGTGGTGGCTCAAGCCCTCAGTACACATGATGCCTTACAATGAAATGTAACAATTTTACTATTGAATGATAGTGTTATGTCACCCATGGTTAAGGAAAGAACTTAATTTTCTTAGGTCCTATTTAAATCTTCTTACAATTGAGATTTGTTACATAGTCCTTGAAAGAAGACAAAAGACTTATGTAGCAGATATTAATTTGGTATTTGTGTGGGACATTTTATGCCATTAGTATGTTTTGTAAAAAAATAATGGATCTTGGGGACTACACCATGGTCAAGGAATGAGGAACACAGAACAAAGAAGAAGGAATGAAAATTGTACAAGGACTAGACACTGACAACAATGACCTATGAATAGGGCCAATGTTGAAATTTTTTCAAATAGTTTCTGTTTGCACTGAAATTTGTCATGGATAGACTATTGGCATGCCTTAACTATATGGGAGGTTTTCTGGACTCAAATTTGACTGACACACCCACTTTCTTCCATCATCAATTCATCATGTAAACCATAAACCATAAACCCTATTTTTCTTTCAAAGTACACAATTTTGTTGACGCAAGTTTTAGGTTTTCATTAGTCTTTCTTCATTTTTCTTTCAGGTTCTACATTAATGTATATACAATGTATATACATCATATTTGTGATGAAAAATCCCTCTTTTTCGTTGATTTATTAATCAACACCATCAAGATACTAGAGGCGGGCAACAGTGACATGTGAATGGGGCCAACGTTGAAATGTTTTCAAGCTGTATCTGTATGCATTGAAATTTGACCTAGATAGACTATTCACATGCCTTAACGATATGGGAGGGTTTGTGTAATCAAATTTGACTGAAACACCCAATTTTTTCCATCATCAATTCATCATGGAAACCATAAACCCTATTTTTCATATGTTCTAGTAGATATGTTAATGATTCCAAGTTTCATATTTGTATTTGACTGAAGATCCAACTAGCTTTCAAAGTATCAAATTGATATTTCAAGTTGATAAACCCAATATTAAATGAATCCAACCATCATTTTATATCGTCACAAGAGAGACGAATGTAAATAATCTTGTGATGAATTTTCTATACTATCTATGAAAAAAGTTCGTCGATAGTATAGCTAATTCGTCGCAACAATATTGTGTCTAACTTGAATGGTGTTACATAGTTTTAAAGGAGTCTAGGGATTATATTATGGTGCAATGTAGTGTATTCCATAAGAACAATCTCTATGCCAAACCTCAAAATGGATAGTACCATATATTGTTCATAAGACAAATATTCTTGGTATGTTTCCTTTGTGGTGGCTCAAGCCCTCAGTACACATGATGCCTTACAATGAAATGTAACAATTTTACTATTGAATGATAGTGTTATGTCACCCATGGTTAAGGAAATAACTTAAGGTTCTTAGGTCTTATTTTAATCTTCTTAGAATTGAGATTCATTACATAGTCCTTGAAAAAATACAAAAGACTTATGTAGCGGATATTAATTTGGTTTTTGTGCGGGACATTTTATGCCATTAGTATGTTTTGTACAAAAATAATGGATCTTGGGGACTACACCATGGTCAAGGAATGAGGAACAATGAACAAGGAATTAGGAACACAAAACAAAGAACAAGGAACAAAAATTGTATGAGGACTAGACACCGACAACAATGACCTGTTAATGGGGCCAACGTTGAAATTTTTTCAAACAATTTATGTAGGCACTGAAATTTGTCATGGATAGATTATTGGCATGCCTTAATGATATGGGAGGGTTTATGGACTCAAATTTGACTGAAACACCCACTTTATTCCATCATCAATTCATCATGTAAACCATAATCCCTAATTTTCTTCCAAAGTACACAATTTGGTTGACACAAGTTTTAGGTTTTCGTCAGTCTTTCTTCATTTTTCTTTGAGGTTTTGCATTAATGTATAAGCAATGTATCTATGTCATAGTTGTGATGAAAAATCCATCTTTTTCATTTATTTCTTAATCAACACCATCAAGATAATAGAGGTGGGCAACAGTGACATGTGAATGGGGCCAACATTGAAATGTTTTCAAACTGTATCTGTATGCATTGAAATTTGACCTGGATAGAATATTCACATGCCTTAACGATATGGGATAGTTTCTGGACTTAAATTCGACTTACATACCCACTTTATTCCATCATCAATTCATCATGAAAACCATAAACCTTATTTTTCATATGTTCTAGTAGATATGTTAATGATTCCAAGTTTCATACTTGTATTTGACTGAAGGTCCAACTATCTTACAAAGGATCAAATTGAGATTTCAAGTTGATAAACCAGATATGAAATGAATCCAAGCATCATTCGATATCGTCGCAAGAGAGGCAAATGTTTGGCTCATTTGAGATCTTTGGACCCCCTTTCCTGTTTAGTGGGGCTTCTCAGGTTGTTTCATGTTCATCCGGGCTTCTCAGATTTATTCCTTCCCCCTCCACCTTGGGGTAGGGAGTCAATTCCCATGTATACATATTATTTGTAGTCATGATGCTTCTATGTTGGACCTGACCCCATTGTTCTAGGAATTTCTATGTAATGATCCCAAACCATTATTCAAGTATCATCACTGTTTTGGTGTCTTTTTAAAACTTTTTCCTGGTTGTGGTATTTCGTCAAACACATTGTTGATCTACTTGTTTAGATGTGTTTAGATTTGTGTATGCAGCAAATAACAGAAAGATATAACCATGGAACATACCTCAACCATATGCAATAAGATAGACAAGCCAAAACATCTCAAATCTTCTTTATTCATAAAATAGAAGAACCTGCTACAAAGGAGATGTCGATCTGGAATGCTCAATAGATGGCCAATATGATAGACAATGGATAACAATTATGATCTGCTACAAAATTCTCCCGACAATACAAAATAACCCTCCAAAGGCTGGATAAGAGATGAAGACCAATGCCAAGTGCCAAACCCCTCACTACTGGAAGATGCCACGCTCTGCTAGAGAGCTGAAGCTCCTCAACAATTTGGCCCTGCTACCAAAGATGTCCAATCACCTCCAGAAAGATGCCAAATAGTAGATCGGGTGATGGTAAGAACAACCCAGGTGCCCGAATCTACAAGATCCCTCTCAATCTCTGTAGATCTGAAATCCCCCACTGAATGGTGCGCCCCACTAGATGACTGAAACCCTAGATAATTCAACCCTATTGAAGGAGGCCTCCAAATGATCTGAAACTCTCCATAAATATAGATCAGGACACTGCAATTCACTAGGTAAAGTCTTAGGGTTAGATCTGAAGTGTAAACCCTCCAAACGGACTAGATCTGGATCTCAAAAACGCCCTCCTTCTCTTCAATTCGCCCCACTGCTCAAGAAATAATCTGAGCCATAAAACGGTCTCAGAAAGCACTAGATCTGATGTCCAAGGCCCTGCAATGAAAACCCAAGTGATAGAATCCTCAACGGCCCTGCCAATATCCTACAACGAATCTCTCTCCAAAGATGGTGTGCCCCTCTTGCTGGAATCCCTCAACTGATGCACCCTCTCTCTATCTGCACATGAAACTGATGTAGAATCCTCCTGTAACTGACTAGATCTAGAACTAGAATGGTGTGGGAGAGTATTGCATCTCTGAGACCAAGATTGGGACAAGCTAGGTGGAATATTTCACCACCAAATCGTCCTCTAGGGTTTGTTAAGTCAAAACCCTCAAAACCCCCAATGTTGGGCTCACTAGCTAGAAGCGAGAAATCAAAAGATAAACATAAATGAATCCTGAGTAGAGGCCCTTGCCTTCCTTTTATAATTTTTGGCTCACCTTGTCCCTCCAAAGTGACTTTCATTTTATTAATATTTAATTAATTAATTAAATCACTTTAATTAATTAATTAACCATTTTACCTCTGAAAATCTCCTTATCTCTCCTTGTGGCTTCCATGGCCACTGAAAGTCACTTCTAGCCATCCCATCCTATAGTGTTTCTCCTCTTGATTCCAATGAGCTATTACACTGAAAGGTTCCTCCAAGTAATGTTCCCAAAATGCCCTCTTCAGTGATTTCAATTAACTTATAGCTCAAAATAGTCAAAATCATGGAAATCGTCGGAATGGAACGAAACCAAAGCCAACCTGTGCGGAATGGCTCATAATGATGTTATATGATGATAAATGCCAACCAGACCCCATAATACCTCTCAAATACTGTACTCACAATAACATCCATTTGGCTACTCTGGTCATCTTAAGTAGCTGCCCTATGATGATGTCCCAAAGTGGGGACATTAGAGTCCTTCGTGCTAGAAAATTGCTTGTCCTCAAGAAATAACCAAATTCCCTCAAATATAATGCCAGGACCCCATGTTCACTTGTGGGATACATAGTAGAACCCATCCAAAGATGAACAATAGTACACTCGACTCCCTAGATCCCATATCAGGAAGTGAAATGCAATACTCTGTGAAGCATAGTCCTGAAAGATATCAACCCTGTGAACCTCCTGCACATGATACATGGCCTCCTCTCGGAATGATTCCATCCTCCAAATATCTACCAAGATCCACACAGACTCCATCAAATGCACCTGTTGATGCCATAATGAGGTACTGTAAGACCTCCATGAGACACCCTCAAGCACTATGCTCCCCTCAACACTGAAGCTAAATGGAAAGTTAGAACAACTTTCCTCTGCAAAGGTCCACTCACCCCTGTCATTCAATGAGATGCTCAACCTTGTAATCCCTGGGTCCCATGCTAACCTCTGTCGAAGAGCCTCATGTTGACACTCCACTACTCTAACCATGGTTGTTTGCCCCCTGCATACATATTGGATCCTCCTCTCCTAGATCCTCATGTTGAAATACCTGTGACCATCAAACCTGTTGTCCAGAAAATGTATCTGTAAAGGCATCTCTGTAGAAGAAGTACCTATCCACCCATCTCCACGTCTGATCATGATGATCAAGAGTGAAAAGATGCATCGCTCTATCAGACAAATCCCTGTAGGCCCACTCCAGACTGACCCCTGGTGGAGTATGTGGCTCTTGAACACAACCTGGGTCATCAGGTAGTGAAACATCTGGCTCACCCAATGAACTCCTGGATCACATGGCAAACTTGGAAGTTTATCACTTCCAATCTCATCTAACTACTCTTATGTAAGACTGATCACTGTCAGAAGCCCTCTATGCTCATCTGCTATCCTCCTCATGTTGTTGTCAATGATAAATGTGTCAAAGAAGGATAATAGACATATCTGCAACTGAGTGTAGGACTAGAAGGTGTCACATGCTTTGGTCAATCCCAAGGATTCGACCAGAAGCTCGTCCATCAGTATCCATGATAAGTACTCCCCCGTGGCCACCACTAAAGCACAACCATCTAATACAACCGAAAGTAAATCCTCCAACTGCTGCTCAACCAACCTCCATATCTCATCTCTCATGCAACTTCTGATATGGTGAAGGTGATCTCTCATAACTAGGTGTTGCTGCAAAGGAGTGGCATCTGCATGCTCCCCTAGGTATGTCTCCTCCCTGCAAGGCACTATACCCCTCTAAATCCAACCATACATCTCAACATGTACCTGTGAGCTATCACTCAACACTGCTGGATCAACCTCTACATGGAGGCCAACTGCTCTCGGAAGACAAATGGAAGTGTCATCCATCATCTGATGCTCCCCTACTAGATCATCAACATCTCCTAGCAATGTGACTGAATGATAAATCTGAGTGTCCACTAGGACAGATGAAGTGAATCTCTAACGAATATCCTCAAGAGACTCATCTAATATAGACTCTGATTCTTGAGGGGTTGTCTGTGTGCCTCCCAAGAATCCTCGAGTGCTCTCCAACTCCTGAGTGAGTCAGACCATCTCCAACACTTGCTCCCTCATGGCTTGGTAATACATCTCGCTCATCACCAGTAGGTAGTCCCTGTCTATCAACAACTGCTAGATGTCTGACCTCATCATAGACATTCTCTCTAAGAGAGTGTTAAAGTCACCTATGGAAAATGCCTCATCTAGGCTATCATGTGCCATGGATGCCCTCCAACAACATTCGACTATCAGTGCCTGCATGTCATCAATGTGCTTGGCGGCTACCATGATCATAGCCTCACTGGCTCTCAACTGTGTTGCTAAGTGGTGTGGCTCCTGATCATGGTCATGCTGAGGTACCCCCTCATGCCTCTCACTACTAGTGCCATCGCTAACAACACTCTCTGTAGAAGATAAATTGTTGGACTGCCTGCTATCTACTGTGCCACTAGGTCTGCCCATACATAACTGCACATCATCCTCAACTGCTAGCTCCCTATAAGTCATATTGTATCCAGTGTGAGCAATTGTATCCTCCTGTGCACTCAACCTGCTACTATCATCTGCACTTGGATCCCATATAGCTATGTCCAGACACATGCTATGGTCATCCTGACTGCTAAAGAGTGCATCCTCATCACTGCAGGTTGATCCTGGAAGTAAATGCTCCATCAACCTGTCAACCTCTGCAATCTGCTCAACTAATGGAGTCTCTAATAATTGTGACTCAATCTCCTCTAGTTGATTTGTATGTGTAAGGTCCCCTATCTATACTCCCTGTATCTCCTCCTGGATTGGTGGATCTACATGTCCATGGTGTGCAACCCTCACAATAGGCTCATCCATCATACCTGATGTTCCACTGGTCTCCTCATCTGACGTGGCTAGCATGGGTGTCTGAACAGGTGACATATGTGTCACAAACCCCATAGGAAGCTCATCATCTCTAGGTGCTAACCCGTGTGACTCATGACTAGTGTCACTACTCTGCTGAGATGTAAAGACATCAATGGTATGTGATATGTCTGTTGATGCACTGGTGCTATCATCCTGTCCATCCAACTGCCTATCCACTACACAAGGGTCATCCTCCTCAAGCGTTCAAGCATCACTAGCCTCTATGTAAGAGTCATCATCACTATCCTCTGAGGTAGAGTCACTATCACTAGCCTCTGTGCAAGAGTCACTGTCATCATCCGACTGCTCTGAATCCACATCTATCGCTCCATCCTCACACACCTCACCCTCACTGTCATGACATGCCTCAATAATGCACTCTTGATCTTTACCCCTGCACCTATGATCTAGTTCCCATGGCCCCTTTCAACTGTGGAAAGGTTGCATGCTCCTACTGGGCATGGGGTTTCTCTATTCTACCCACCATATAGATGCTTCTTTTTTCTTTTCACCTGCTATGATCATCCCCTGTAAAATATCCCATTCGCTCCAATGGGGATTTCTATAGGCTGCATATTGTAGGAAGGTTATTGTAGCCTTAGTTTCCTTGCTAAGGCTGTCATACATGATCTCCAACCATGGTATCTCAAAGGCTATCTTATCCACTTCTTTCCAACTATCCATTTATC
>ML777352.1:98374-143118 GCA_009831015.1 Picea engelmannii
TTATATATATATATATATATATATATATATATATATATATATATATATATATATATATATATATAATGTGTCTGGCCCCATGTCCTGATTTCGAGGGTTGTCGTGTCTGTATCAGATACTTGTATTCCTATGTCCTCCATGTCTCGTGTCTTCATGTCAGTTGACTTAGGGTTACATCACTAGTTCAACACTATAGTAACATGATTTAGTTTACTTTTTTTCTATTGTAAAAAGTTATAATGGTGTGTTAGAATAATTGACAGTCATCAATATATTGCATAGTTGTAATATAATAAAGTGATAAGAAATAAAGGTCATCTGTGCTAAGTCACCAATTAGGTTAAACTTTAACTTAAGTGATAGTATTGGCAGTTAGGGGTGAATAGGCAGAACAACTACCATATTTACAAATAAAAGGATGTAATCATATCATATCAATGACTCCTTCAATAAATGATATATTCTCCTCATATCTTTTTTTCATGTTGTAATTGTGTATCTTTAATTTACCAATAGTGGTATTAGGGAAAGAACACTCATAGTTTGAGAAAATTTATGTTGATCAACCTATGAAAGTGTACATCGGGCCATGGGTAAAAGGAAACCAAGGGGCAACTTATTAGAAGTTATAAGGTTTTAATACCTTTGGTTCTATCTTAAATTTTCTAAAATTTATTGTAAAAGATTTTTCAACATTTGAGGAAAAGGCATTGTGAGTCAGTT
The DNA here is from genome assembly GCA_009831015.1 of Picea engelmannii. NCBI lineage: Eukaryota > Viridiplantae > Streptophyta > Pinopsida > Pinales > Pinaceae > Picea > Picea engelmannii. The sequence continues at coordinate 99,098 of ML777352.1, forward strand.
AAGAAAAGGCTATCCATAGTAGATATGCTTGATGAAAAGTCAATACTAGATGCATGATGTTGCATAAAGAAAATTAGTACTGTGAGAATGAACTTGACAAATTATACACATAGATGAAATACCATATTCATGAACTTGATTAGAGATCAACAAAATCTAGAATGCAAGTGTGTAGAAGAAAGACCATAGACATTTGTAGATGAATTTATCACGCGGATTAGGAATGCAGGTGAAAATTGCTCAATATATATATATATATATATATATATATATATATATATATATTGTCGTCGCAATTGTGACGACATGTACAAATATTGCAACGAACTTGCTATAGAAAGTATGAAAATTGTATGGCAACTTCGTCTCACTTTCGTTGCAATTGCGACGAACCCTTCATAACAAACTTTTCCATTACCGACGAACTTGCTATACAAATCATGAAAATTGTATTGCAACTTCGTCACACTTTCTTCTCAATTGCGATGAACCCTCCATAACAAACTTTTCCATTAGTGATGAACTTGCTATACAAATTACAAAAATTGTATTGCAACTTTGTTGCAATATACCCTACGTTCGTTGCAATTGCGACAACCACTTCGTCACAAAACTTTCCATTATTTTGCCAATATTTTTGAGGCTGTGACGAGCTCTCTTTATGGTCGCTCTTGCGATGATTTCCCTATTTGGTCTCTCTTTCGACGATTTCTTTACTTAGTCATTCTAGCGACGTTATTTATTTTTTGTCACAATCGTGACAACTTCCCTATTGTCATTGCACTTGCGATGAAAATCCAGGTTCATCGCACATGCCACATCACTTGAAGTGAAGTTTGGGAGACTCAATATTCATCACAATATCCATTACATAACATCGCAAGAGTATCGAAATAGCCATCACAAAATGACCCAAATTTTCTAGTGTTTGCATACTCCTTCTACATCCGGCATGCTTGCGCGGGGAGTGCTTCCTCAAAAAACTCTACATCACGTTCGACCTATTGGAGACTCTTATCCAATTGATTAGTTGAATCTCTAATAATCCCAATTAGCTGCATTGATGGCCATTGAGCGGGGTCACCGAAAGAAGTAGTGGTCTCCCTGGGTACTCGGACCTGCAGTGGAATTCCACTAGCCATTGAGTGTTCTGACGGTGTCTCCGCCTCTTCCTCCCCCGTAGATGGACCTTGTGACCTCTACGTAAGTCTCATTCTTACTATTGATGGAAGGAATGGGAGTATCTCTGCTTTCACCAAGAAAAGATACACAATATCTGCGCACTGCTTTGGTTTCTAGAGTACTAGCTCTAGTTTTTCTTTCAATGAGGTTGCACTCTATCCTGATGTTGATTCAGGTTCCTTTTGAAACTCTAGTACTTCCACCTATTTTTGGACCATGGTGTCTGTGGTTCCGCCTCTTTGGATGGCACTCTCAAAATTGACTATTGAGAGAGGGCTTGGTTCTTGTAGTATGGGAAAAATCTGAGTCTCCGACGAAGGCAAAGTGTCCTAGATTGGCACAAATGGAACAATTGACTAGCTCAAGACTTCAAGGGTCATGCCAGTGATTTCTGATATATGCTCAAGTAATTCAGTGGGGTCCAATTGCATAGGCTCTAGTTCAATGGTTTGGCATTGTATGCTCATTTCTTGCGGTGGCGATTGGGGTTGTGGGGGTGATGGGGGTTGTTCGATGATGGTGGTGGTGGATGCAGTGGTATCTGACTCGGGGTTATCTTCGATATCAATGATAGTTTGGACTGCTCGAGTGGCTTCTTGAGTACGAGGTATGGTTGATGATATGGGATGAGGGTTCATGGTCTTCACTAGGGACAACCCAGTCCTGGGTTTTTTGACAAAAGGGTGTATAATGAATGCTACGTTAAGGATGTCATTGACATCTTTACCTGTCAGCATATCTTTCTCTAGAAGTTGCGAGAACATGGGAAGTGTCCTCTTCTTGCATTCCAGTAGCTGTGTCTCTTCTTCCTCCTCCTTTGAGTCAGTATGCATTGGAGCATCATTATTTTTCTCCTTTGGGCTCGAGCTCGGTCCTACCCCTGCTTCATGTCCCTTTTTCTTCAATAGCTCTATAGGTAGAAGGTAGTGCATCCCAAACTTGCACAGGTTGTGTTTAACTCTTGGCCATGACATTACTTCCTTGTCAAAGGTCTCCTCATCCAGGTAAAACGACAACATCTTTGAGTGAAAATATTCATTTTTGACATGCCTGGGCCAAACAAACGTATGGTGCCAATTCAACCCAAATGAAATATTCCTCGTGTTCAAGTTGAGAAAATCCTCTGGTACGCACAACCTATGATTTGTTTCAAGCAGTCATTTGTACCACTTTAAGAACGATGCATTGTCGAATGGTGTGTTCTCCGAGTCTGACCTTGAGTGCCAAGGCTCGAACATCTTTACTAGTCGACTTTTATCTGCTGGTGATAACAGTCTTCCTGAGGGTTGCATCCACTTCAACATGGCGAATGCAACAAGCAGGTATCCATAGGTGAAGGTTTCTCCCTTCTCCTACGCTTCCTTGCACACTACCAGGAGTTCTTCTAGTAGGTAGCTACACAAATTGAACACTGCTCCGTTGGCACAAAAATCTGCCACTGAGAGGGCATCCAATGTGCACTCGCCTTTATAGTAGGACCTCATTACCTTGTTAGAAATTACATATCAAGTTTTTCTGACTGTATTTGGTAAAATGGGTTCAATATTGGTTGTGTTCCCCCCTCTCTGTGTATGAAATCTTTCATATAGGCTGGGTTCTCCCTTCTTCTTCCCATGTTTACTGGGGCCTTGGAACCCTTTTGAAACATCTTCACCTTCAATGGATAGGTGATAATGGTCTTCCTGAGGGTGGAGTCCACTTCAACATGATGAAGGTAACAAGCATGTATCCATAAGTGAAGGTTCCTCCCTTCTCCCGCGCTTCCTCGCACGCTACCAAGAGTTCTTCCAGTAGGTAGCTACACCAATTGAACACTGCTTCATTGGCACAAAAATATGCCACTGAGAGGTCATCCAACATGCACTCACCTTTGTAGTAGGACCTCATTACCTTGATAGCAATTACATAGCAAGTTATTTTGACCATCTCTAGTAAAATGGGGTCAATCTTGGTTGTTTTCCCCCCTCTCTGTGTATGAAATATTTCATACAGGATGGGTTCTCCCTTCTTCTTCCCATGTTTACTGGGGCCTTGAACCCTTTTGAAATGTCTTCTCCTTCAATGGATAGGCCCATGAGTTTATGGATATCCTCTGTGTGAATGGGATACCATCTGTCGATCCATAAGCTCCTGTCATGTACCTAGATGATGAGGAACTTGGTACACCACACAACCTCACCGGTAGTGTTGAAGACTGGAAAGTCTCAGAGATTCATGATTGTGGAGTTAAAGAGGTTGATAAACTCTAGATTTTATATGAACTGCATCCCTCCCATCTTGTCTGGAGGCACATTCCAGAACACATCAATGTTCATTTGTGGGAATAGCACTTGGTCTGTCAGGTCGAGGTCGAGGAGCTTCACTTGCTCAACCTTCCCTTTGAGGTCACCCACGACCTCCACCCAGGGATCACACAACTCATTTGGAACTACTTCCTTGGAGAGTGAACTTCATCTTCTTGTAGCTCTCAACATCACTGCTCTAGACTGCTAAGAAACTTATACCGACTGTACTGGGCTTCAGGGTCATGACTGAGAGAATTTGCAGGCTCTATGACAGTTTTAGAAATATCAAATACAAAATGGAAACCAATAAGTCTTATGATAAGTTCGTTCAGCTTTATAGTCAAGCCAGCCGGGGGGCTCTATCATTACTCCTAGGCCACTCATGATTACTCCTATAGGCACAACTTGTAGCTGAGGTGTCCAACGTGACTGTTTAACAGGGTAAATCTATTGGGGGATTCTGGCATTTACTGAACAAGTTGGCTAGGGACGTGGTCGACTTCAAGCCTTACCATTTGAATGATTGACAATCCTAGTGTGAATACCGATGGAATCTTTGTGATCACAAATTTATATTCTAACAGAGTTCAGATGGGTTATTGTAGCGATCATAAAGGCTATGACTAGATCGGGTGCGTGTGACACATGGACTAGGATTGCATTCAGATTCACTCTCCCTCTGACCACAATGGGGTCCCCGTCATATTTAATGGTTGCATTTAATGGACTCGTGGCTCTTCTGATCTTGTGCTGCTGAGTAAGCAGTTCTGCACCCAAGTAATACTTAGACGGAAAAAATGAAATACATGTCACGACCCAATAATGCACACTCTGACTTTATTAACTGAATTTAAATAAATTGCAGAAATTCAAAACTAACTACTATACATGCTCCCTTGGACTAGAGCAATAGTCCTTTATCTTAGTCTTGAGAAATATAGGGTTTCAGGTGAGCGTCATTCACCCATCCTGGTCGAAGTATACCATCCAGTTGTGCGAGTTTGACTGCTCTAGAGTGTCAGATCTAGGGATGATTTTAAGGATGGAAATTTATTTCAAAATGTAGAAACCTTGGTGAATCTTACTAATCCTTCATATGCCAACTATAAATGTTTGGCGATATTTTTGTAAAAATATTCAAATTTCTAAGGATTTTATATAGTTTTTATAAAATTTTGGTGATTCTTAAGGTAAAATAATTCTATTCTATAGAATTTGGGCAAATCATTTTTAAAATAGAGAATCTCAGTTTTGGAAAAACCATGGAAAAATAGCCCATGAGAGAAATTTAGCCCCTAAAATCATCCATGGTCAGATTTGCACAATTATAAATGGGCCCAAACAATGCATGCACAACTTGAGTGGATGTTTATGGTATCGACTATCATAAAGTAGGACCTTATCTCCTTACGTAAATGTTTTGGCCTTAATATTCTTGTCGTGCCAATCCTTCTGCCTGGATTTCTCAACTGATTGATGAAAGTCTGCTAAAAACCTGGTCTCATCAAGTTCTTGCAACTCCATAACCCTCTGCACGACTGATTCATCCTTTGACATATGTGTAACCTGTGCAATGTATATACTAGGGGGTAATGAATTCTTTAGGTACCACAACCTATTTCCCATAGACTAGCTGAAATGGAGTATACTTTTGGAGCTTCTTCATGGTCATCCTGTAAGACTATAAAACTATTGGGATTATGTCATTCCAATCTTCCCTGTTTGAGCACAAACCTTCATCAAACCCCTTTCTAGAAACTTGTTAAATGCCTCTACTATGCCATTGGCTTGTGGATGGTAGGGGTTGCTTTTACGATGTTGGATTAAGAACTTTGTTGTAAGCTTTGCTATTGTACTACTGATAAAATGACCACCTTAATCACTAGTCAGACTCATAGGACATCCAAACCAAGTGATAATGTTTTCAAAGATAAACCTGGCAGCGGTATCAGTCGAGAAGTATTGAATAGATGCTACCTCTTCCCATCATTTTAGGTAATCAGTTGCGGTGATAATATACCTGGCCTTTGAGTTCTTAGTTGTGGGGTTGATCGGTCCAATAAAATCAACTGCCCATTTCTCGAATGCTTGTAGAGCTCCAACTAGCCGAAGAGGCAATTCATCTCGTCTTGATGGCTTGCCTATTCTCTGGCACACGTCCTAGGATCTAGTGTACTCCTTTGCATCTTTGAAGAGCATGGCCCACCATATTCCATCTCGAAGGACTTTCTGCACAGTGTCCTTTCCCTTGACATGGCCTCCCGCAAATCCATTGTGGCACTCTCAAAGGATATCTCGTCTTTCATGGTCCAAAGTGCATCTCTTGAGGATATTGTCTAGGCCCAACTTATATAATTGGCCCATGATCAATTGATAGTCCGCTGCTTGAACCACCATATAGTGTTTCTGAGTTGCAGAGTACATTTCTCGGCAGGCCTCTATACTTAGGAAGACTGCTATGTCTTCTAGGTATTCTGGTACTGCCTCAACTCGAAACATGTATGCATCTGGGAGTTGATCATCGATTGCTCTAGCACTCTCCCCCAACTCCAATCTGGATAAGTGATCTAGACCCACATTACATATTCCAGGTATGATGATCACCTCAAATGAAAATTCCTGAAACAACAACAACCATCGACAAATTCTTCCTTCCAAGACCGGCTTGTTAAATAGATATTTTAATGCAAAATGATAAGTAAAAATTTAAAGTGAGAACCTAAAAAGTAATTTCTAAACTTTTGTAGAGAATAAATCATAGCCAAACCCTCCCTTTCTGTGGTTGTATAGTTGTGTTCAGTTTGTGATAGCTTCCTGTTAGCAAAATAGATGGGATGATCTGTATTTCCGTCTCCTATTTGCGCTAAGATGGCTCCTAGGGAAATACCTGATGCATCCACATGTACATGAAATTCCTTTTGACAATTTGGAAATATAAAAATAGGTGTTGTGCTTAGCTTTTCCTTCAAGATGTCAAACGTTCGATCACACTCTAGTGTCCACTGGAACAACTCAAACTTCTGAGTAGATTTTCCAGGGGTGTAGTAATAGTCGCATACCTTCTGATGAACTTGCGATAATACCCTATGTACTCCAATGTTGAGCGCAACTACTTAGTGCTCGTAGGAGGCAGCATATTCAAAATAACTGTAACCTTGGTTGGGTCTACCAACACTCCTTCTCAGCATACTATGTGGTCTAACATATTTCCATGTGGCACACAAAAGATACACTTTATGAGGTTTAAAGATATCTGCAAATCCATACACCGATCAAACATTAGCCTTAGTAGTGCCACATGTTCTTTCAACAGACTGCACACCATCCAATCACCCATATAAACTTCAAATTTGTGAATGCATTCTCGGAAGGCTGTTATCACAATTCAGGAAGAATCTACAAGTGCATTCTTTAAACTGAAGGGCATCACATTATATGCAAATGACCCCCATTCTGTTATGAATGTGGTCTTCTTTTTGTCTTCTTCGGTAATTATCACTTGGTGATACCCGAAAATCCATCTGTAAATGACTAAGTCTCTTTCCCCACAACCTATTCTAACACCTCATCAGTAAAAGGTGCGGGAAAAGGGTCATGCACACAGGTAGAGTTAAGGCTTCTATAGTCTACACTTACCCTAATGTCCTCTTTACCTTTCTTTCTTTGGATAACTATGGGGCTAACCCACTCTACTTCTTCAACTGGAAAGATTAGTCTAGCCTCAAGCATCTTGTCTATTTCCCTCTTAACCTTCTCCTTCACCCTAGGGTTAAGACGATATAGTCTATTCCTTACAGGTTTTGATCCTGGTTTTAGTTCAATTTTCATCTCTCCCATAGCTCCTTTTATCCCTTTTAGCTCTGAAAATGTATTTGGTAATAAGTTCTCATACTCCCACAACAGGCTATGTATTTCCTGGTTGGTTTTCTCATCCCAGTAATCTCCTACAAAAACTATCTTGGGTTGCTTAGTAGTTCCTATGTTGACTTTCCACAACTTCAATGGGTGGTTATAAGAGCCATCAGTCTAACTGGGCAATGTGTTCTAGATTTCTCTACTCCCTTCTATTTTTTCAATGGCTAAATTTCTCAGCTCTTCTAACTCATCAGGGTCTCCCAAATACTTCTTGATTTTGTAGCATTTTATGGGTGTCTTGTCCATGCCCAAGTGAAGGTTGGACCGAAGCACTTGACTATGATTTGCACATACCACTAAGTCTAATTTCCGCTTACAAGCATTGGTAAAAATCATTTCTTTAATTCTTTGCAGGACTATCTTAAGCTCATGGTACTTACTTGTGAAAGCGAAGTCCTTGCAAAATTGGGCTGCTAAATTTTTCCAATTGTTGGCCTATCTTATGGTCTCTTCATGGATGTACCAGGATTTTGGTATCAGACCTAGCGAATGGGGAAATACTTGAACCCACAAGTGAGATGGTACTCCCGCAACTTGCCACTGCCTTACACATTGTTTGATATGTGTTTTAGGATCATACTATCCATCGAACAATTACGCAACTTGAAAATCCATCTACATCTATGATTTCAGTTGGTCCTTGTCTTGAAATCGACACTGGATAGCATGCTTCACATCCTCCCATTTCTTAATTACTGCTTGTGACTATCCCACCACCTAGTAGGCATGTCTTCTAGAGCTAAGTACAGAACTACGACCCTTTGATCTTCTGCTATCTTTTATTCCATGCTAACTAGAAAAATACCAAGGTCTGAGATACCATTGTATGTCGGATTTTCTCTGACCTCGGTTCCAACCCATCTTGTTACTCTAACAGTTGTGCATCATCTTGAAAATATTTCATATGCACCATGTTGCCAACTATCAAATGTTAGTTCTGAATCTCCATCCATTGATTGTATGTTCCTCCAACTTAATGACCCATCGATCATAGGATTGATGTAGTCTACTCTCATCCCTGTTGTTACTGTGTATAATTGATCTAGATCCTCTCCTTCCATATTATTGTTCGTTGGCTCCATGTACCGAGGTCCTACATACAGATGCAAGGGATGAACTAATTTTATTCCATCTACTTCAAATGTCATAGTATCTCACTTTAGGTCAATAACAACATAGTTATCATAAGCCCAATCAATACCAAGTAGCACAGGATAAGGGTCCCTATCCCCCATGATTCGATCACCTCAAAATCAAATACAAGCTTTACTCCTGCAACATCTATCTCCACATTTTCCAACCTTCCTATTGGGAAAATACAATATTGTTCGACCATTCTCAATTGGATTGGGGAATACATCAATTGGGGTTTCCCTAAATCATCCCAAGTCTTTTTAGGAAATATGTTAACATCATATCCTAGATCTAACATAACATCCTTAATCTCAAACTCATCTAGTTGGGCTGCTATTCTAAACTCTTTCCTAGTTCGTATTTTCCTTCTTTTCACTATCTGAGTGTTCTTCTCAAGAATATTAGTCATTATTCTATCTTCAGGGGATTCCTCTATTCCTAGGACTAAATACAATGCATTGCACAACTTTTCTATTAGCTGGTCATTCCCAAGAATATCAGAAAATAACTGAAACCAAAGGTCACCTACATTTTACGACTGCTCAGGTTGTCTTATCGGGATTACAAGGTTTTGGGGTGTAGGGGGTGAGGTAGGAAACTACTCAATCTTAGGATAAATGATAGAATGAAGGGGGTTTTCTTCCGTTTCATGGCCAGGGATACTCTGGAATACTTCTATTGCATTTTTGAAGAATAACTTTTGTTTTAGAGGGTCATACCTGTCCTCCTTAGGTGTTTCTTTTTGGATATTAGGTAGATTATCATCATCTGTGCCAGTCTTTTCTCCTCCTCGAGTAACAATATTAATGTTGGGTAGCTATCCTTTGATGACCCTCTTTATCTCTCAACCAATGAATTTGGATCCTCATTGACGTGCCCAATATTGCCATTTCACAATTAGCTCTGGGAAATCTTCAGTTGTGTGCCCATTGGTCCTCAGTGTGAGCACCATGGTCATCTCGATTAAGGACAATCCCTAGCCATGTGACCTTTCTCATAACAATTTTAGCATCTACTTGGTCCTCTTCCCACGGTTATTCCTCCTCTGAATTCTCCTCCAACCCCACCTCCTCGGCCTCTTCCTAGTCCTTGAGGGGTTTCATTCACTCTGAATTATGTTCGATCCAATCTGTCCACAAGTGCATCCAACACTCTACATTGATTCGTAGCATGCATGGTAGATGCATATAACTCACAATTTACAATATTTGGTACTGTAGAATACTTCTGAATAATAGGGCACTACCTTGGCGCATTCCCCTGAATTCGATAGATCTCACAATACTCAGCTAACGACGATGCTTGATTACCTGGAAAGGAATGATATGGGGTTGGGGTATGGAATGGTGATTTTGCAGATACTTGTGCAAATCCTCCCATGGGTCCATATGAGGGTCCCATCGGATTACGAGGAGGTCCCATTCCCTCATATGTGGACATTCATTCACTAGATGCCCCTTTGTGTAGCATCTAGTACACAAAACTTGTAGTTGTCTTGGTCAGGGTATTTTCAATTCTTGAATCTTCTCTGTCATTGTCGATATTTGTCCTTGTAATTGCACTAAATTTGAATCTACTAGTGGTTTGTTCACCCTTAGGCTCCCTACATATCTGGCCATGGATTCAATCTTCATCGATTGTTCCAAGGCATAAATTTGTTAAGGAGTTTATCCGTTGTTGAGTTAACATAATTCATGTCAAGGGTAGCAATCCCTAGATATACCATTCTCTCTGGTGATCTTCATGAATTGGATGCACTAGCCTCCCAATGGCATCCTTAAACTTTTGATTATATTCCCAAGATGATTCTCCTTCCCTCTGTTGAATCTCACACAACTCAGAAAGAGCTTGTTGTTCTGACTGAGGCAGCTTAAACTCTGCTATGAATTTTGTCTGAACTTGGCCAAGTGTGAATGCATGTCCTTGCACTCTTTTTTGTTCAATATCCTTCATGTACCGTTTGAGAGCATGACCTCTCAAGGTAGTATGGAATTCAACCAGTTTATTTTCATCTAGAGTCCCACTGGACCTCCAAATCGCTTCACACAAAAACCAATGCTGCTCAACATCCTCGTCTCCTTTACCCCCAAATTTTGGGCATCAAGCGATCGAGCCTCCCACATTTCCAGCCATTGTTGATCATACTGCTCCTATAAAAGTAAACCCTAATGGTCCTGGTTGCGATCTACTAGGGGATCCCAATATCCTCACAGTATTTCATACTCACCGACTGTGACTGGCTAACTGACATAATTGAAATGGGAATAACATAAGAAGGTAGTATAAAATTTACCTCTAGTATAGAAGACACTTGGGGGACGAGTGATTCGGGAATGGTTCCACTAGATTTTGGGTGGGTTTCTTTGATCTGGGGGGTCTCATTCTCATCCTCTGGAGTGGTCTCTTCGACCAGGCTCCTGATCTTTCCTAGTATCGGGGTTGAATCTTCTCTTTCTTCTACAAGATCCATGTCAGCTTGATCTTCTCTTGCTTCTACATATTCTTCTTCTTGTCCACCCTCTTGAGGACTTATTTCTCTCTGTGCTTATCTCTCGCTTAGTCTTTGACTGGCCAATCTTTAGTATCTTCTCATCTTCCGCAACTCTTCCTCCTTTCCTTCATCAAATTCTCTTGGTCCGAGTTCTTTCCTCAACACCACATACTGCTTCAGTGCTTTCTTTATCTTATCGCGCCACCACTTCTCAACTATGGTGGCTCTTTTCAAGGCTCTCTCATTCCTTGCATCCATTTCTTGCCACTCCCCCATTTATCAAAGAACCCTCTCCCCTTTCTCAGGCCATGATCCCACCCCAAAGTCACCCCACCTCAAGCGTGGGTGTTAAGGCTATCATATCAATCGGGGAGATGGTCAACATCCACTCCTCTATCAAGAAAACCTTAATCCACGGGGGGATTTCTCTCAGTAGCCTTCCCCATGTGTCTTTATTGAAATCCTCTTCTACCCTTGAAAAAGACTAGTGGTTTTTAGTTGCAAACTCGATAATGTATCCTTTCAGAGTCGTATTGACCCAAAAATCAATCGCACGCATTATTGGACGATCCAGCCGATGAAGCACTGCAAACATTTTTGTATCCCAAGTATAGGTATTCTTGACTCGTTCTTGGAATTTTGGATCTTCTTGGAGCCTCTCTATCAAATGGAATAGTTCTTCTGGAAATTTAACCCATAATATCTCGTACTGGTCGCTGGATATTTCTGAGTAAAGGATAACCTCTTTAGTATCTTTCACAGATTTACCTCACAACTCTGCTTCTTTCCATATGAAGGAGTCACGATTTATTTCCCACCACTAGTGAATATTGGATCAGTGGATCGATGGAAGAATTCTTCCTACAGGTTCCCTCTTGAAGGAAGTCCCAGCAGTGAAACCATTTTGTTGACGCAGAATTGATTAGACCAAGTTCCTTCTCAGGTTACCAACAAAAGGTACCGAGGTAGTCTAGAGAGCTGGCATTTTCATCTTCCTTGAAGGGAAGAAGTCTCACCTGAAGTGCAACCAAGACAAGGAAAATAGAGAAGGGTAAGATGAATTCTTAAACAAATCCATACAGTCTTATGATGTCTGTAGTCTTGCACAAGATAGATTGAACTCAAAACTGTGTGAACATTCCTAACTCAGATGAAAGGAAACAGAGTTTCATTGTAGCCATAAAGAAACTATACCCCATTAATCGGATCTGACATAAAGATAATATGCAACAACATTCAAGATAATCTGAAGCTAAACAGACACAGTAATTTCAAAACTTGAATCCCTCTTTGTATTAACTTCATAAGGTTCTTCTCAATTACATAATGTTGCTCAGATACAGACACAACTTGGCCATGCCAAAGCTTAACAACAATCTCTATTACTGCGAGACAAGGTTAACCCAAAACCCTTTCTCTTTTTCCAATACAACTAGACATGACTCTTTTATAGACCTAGTCTGGTTCCGAAAACCCAGACTCTCAGAATCATAGCTAACATCTACCCAAAATGGACAATAATACAGAACTCGAACGCAATCCAACAACCTACAATTCATAATCATAATCATCAATAAACCCAAAATCAACAAACAATAATCAACCCTTTACAATCGTATTCATCCCATATATATATAAGCCAACTGGGATTTCCAAGTTTGAGACGTCACATGCTTTCTTGTTCTTGTTCTGTTGCAACTTCTTTCTCCATGCTGGTGTTGTGTTGTCTTTCCTTCCAACAGTTTTCTGTTTCTTTCCTTATTTTTTTGTCCCGCTTCTCTGTGACTTGTGCAACTTTTGTTTGACCAAAATTGGAACTGCATCATCCCTTGCACAACTTCTAACAACAAAACGAAGGGCCCAACACCATGGATGGAAAATGACATAAATTGTCAACCCCTTATTATGGACCTTAACCCCAAAGGGATCAAGAGAGTCAAGTCTATGACCTCCCAAGATTTGAGGGAGAGCTCTCATGTCTAGCTCATGACTACTTGAGATAACCCTCAAGGCCAAAGAGATATAACATACATGTTATATGATTTTTTAAATTGATTTTTAAAATTTTTATGTTATTAATTTTTTATTTATTAATAGGTTATGTTATTAAAATTTTAAAATTTTGTACCATCATCATCATCATCATCATTATTATATATGGTTTTAATAATAATATAAACACTTAATAACATGACATTCTCCACCTATTCCAAGGAGATTGATTGTGACTATGAGATTGATTAATGATGCGAGCCCTTCCTATGCCTATGTCGTTATCATTAGACTGGAGTTGTTATGTGTGGTATGGCTTGTGAACATGCATGTAGAAGATACTTGAGATATCATAATCTTATTAGCTATATATGTCAATGTTATTCCTTTAAGTGAGTGAATAGAGGGCTCCCTAAAACCATATGGCTCTATGGCATACATTTGGCCATAGATCTTGTTATTATTAACCCTCAACCCATGGGACCCCATTAAACATAAATTGAAATTAACTAAAACCCATTATAACCCACTAGCCCCTAACTGAACTTAAATCCTAACCATTATAACCCACTAGCCCCTAACTGAACTTAAATCCTAACCATTATAACCCCATAAACCTTTAATTATCCTTAATCCTTAATGATTACAACCACTAACCTAGCCCTAACTCCAAATTCACAACAAAGCATGGGTCTCTAACTACCTATAGGACATTTAATCTTACTCTTTTTCATGAAAGATATATAAATCATCCTCTTTATTTGAAAAGGAAAATAACATGTGGGAGATACATAAAAATAAATAAGAAATATTTATAAATGTGATTAAGAAATTTCTATGTTATATGTGGAGAATAACTAAGAAGTAGTGTTCATATTATATATGACATGTTTCACTTGTTTTGTCCAACAAATTATACTGAATACTCTTTTGGTAAGCGTAATTCACTTTCATACATGTACAAAATATGTAAATTTTTCATAAATACCTCTGGTGAAGGAGAAATTTTAAGTTTAAATTGAAAACAATCTTTTTTATATTTTGTTCAAAAAAAATCATATAATTAATGTATCAGTGTGGTGAAGGAGAAATTTTAAGTTTAAGTTTAAATAGAAAACAATTTTTATTTTTTTTCAAAACAATTCATGTAATTAATGGGTCTTTTTGGTTGTTGAGTCAATTTTTGGAAAATTAGTTTTCCAAAAGCACCTTTCATTTTAGTTTTTTATTCTTTGGTATTGATTTAGGGATCCATTCTAGAATTATCTCAACAATGATCGAAATTTTGTCATTATCTTATAAATAATTTCATTTTTTTCGTGTTTGTAGGTTTTAAATTTTTGGGCTTTTATTCAAATCTAGACAACATTTTTTGGATCAAAAATAATGAAAAGAGATTTATAGATCCCTTTTAAAGTGTAGATTTTGTCGAGATATTTCCAACATGGTTTGCATTAAGAAACCAAAATTTCTATGTGAAAGTTATGGCCTTGAGAAAGTGGTGTTCTACCTTATCTTTTTAAGGTTCACCTTTCTTTGCCACATCAATTCATAAGTTTAGGGTTTATGCTTTACGGTTTGTTCACTCTTTATGATTCATATTGTATTAATATTAGTTTTCCTCCTCCTGGTTAAGGTATTTTCGTGAATTTTCATGGTCATCACATTTCTTCTTAAAGATAACCTACCACTATTCTAAACATAATGTATTGTTATGTACATTGTAGTGTCACCCACCTTCAATTCTTAATAGAAGTTGGTTTTCATTGTAATGCTCAACTTTCATTACTAAATATGTTGTTCATTTTTTTAGTACTATATTACAATATAATCTCTATCATTTTTATGTGCATGTCCCCCACGAGGTTAGGGTAGAAGAAGTTGGGCCTCTATCTAAATGAGTCATAATACAAGCTTCATCACTGGCCAAAGTAAATTCACATGGAATAAAAAAAGAAAGATGATGAAGCACATTATCTATCAAGTTGATTCTTAGGAAAATGCTTGAGCAACAAAGGGCGGGATGATGGATCATTTCTCTCAAGTACTCTAGTGACTACCAACAATGATGAAGGCAAATTTGACAATCCAACATATTGGAGGAATGAATCCATTCAAGGTACAAATTGATTTTTGTATACCTTTGTTTGAATCATAAAATAGACTTAAAAGCTTTGGAGAGATGGTTATACTAGTTAGAGGGTTATTTCTTTCTTCATAAGTTTTCCAATAGTGATAATATTAACTTCACACTCCTAAAGTTGCTTAACCATGTCAAACATTATAGAGATGGTTCTAGAGAATATGAGATATAACCCACAAGGGTGGATTTTTATGATTCCTTCAATGAGGAGCGCAATTACATTGTTGAAAACTATGATGACTAGTATACGAGATGGCTAATCTTGTACTAGGACAAGGTGCAAATTATGTTGGAGTACACAAATTTCTTTTGTGCCTTACGTGCAAATATGGGTTTCATGGAATATAAGTAACACATAGTTTTGAAATATCGTAGTGTCCCACACAAATAAATCCAAACATAAATGCAATTTCTTGACATTTGTTCATTGGGAATGATGGACACTTATCCTATCAAGATTTGAAAAAATCAGCATAAACCTTGAGAGTGTATGTGTGTGAGTGTATGTTCGTCATGTTGCAACCTAGGTACAACTTGGTGCAATTATTGCCACGACAACCCAAGTTCAATTTTTAACAGAGTTCCTCCCACCTTGTGTGGTGTTTACTAAGTGTGGCTCATTGTGGTTTTTAGTTCACCCTATTAAAAAGAGAAATATGTTAAAATAGTGATCTTTTCTATATCTATGTGAGAAATGATGACCACATTTATTGTATTAATTTTTTATCTCTAGCACTCACTTCTCACAATTAATGCTTGAGATGAGATTAATTTTCTACCCAAGTTTTCAATGCATTAAGTTCCCCCCCCCCACATATATATATATATATATATATATATGGGTGGGGGACACTCATAGGATGCCCACAAAAACCCAATGTGTACATTAGATTACTAAATCATTGTCCAATCAAACAAAAAAAAATTGAAATATCATACATAACTCTAATCACTTATATTTATAAAAGTTTCTAATAAAACATAATGGTAGTCAAAAGTGTATATAAGATTTACCCATAGGTTAGTAATGTAATAAAAATTGAAATGTTGAAGAGAAAATTGGCCTTTTACATTATATATATATATATATATATATATATATTAAAACATGTTTTTTCATTTCCAAGTTTTGTCTTACATTTTTCTTTTTTTTTGTTTGCAATAGAGTTGTTCTTTTAGGCCACGGTTTTAAAAACATTGTAATTCCAATCTCAAAACAAAAAACAAATGTGCTACTTGTAACATTATGTTTTAATTTCCCCGGATGGGGTGACACGCGCCGAGAATGGGGAACATGGCGAGGACGTGGCGAGGGGATGTGGGAGGCCATTAATATCGGTCCTCACCACACACTTCGCGAGTTATTATGAGCATTAGCTCCTACCACCTCCGTCCTCCGATGCAACTCAGCATGAGCGCCTTCAGTCTGGCTAGCCAGAGCATTAAGCTCATGGCTTTAATGGCGTTTATAGCGTCTTATCTACCCATCAGCCTTCTCGGGAGTTCTATTGTGTTTTGGCAGCTTCCTGCACAGCGAGGCTGCTATCGAGATCTTGGTGACTTGGCCTTAACCTTCGCTCCAGTCATGCCGAGATTGAGGGGGCGACCCCGCAGAGGGGCTGGCTGGTATGCATCCACCTCCAGAAGGAAACGACACCAAGAATTCAATTGCGCAGTGACTTTAGCCAGGCAGCGACAACGACAGGCGACTACAACAGCAAGCTCACCTCCTGGCACAATTGTGGAAGAAGACTTCAGCATTGAGCTCCCACCGGATTTCTCAGAAAATAAAATGTTTACAGTCCCCGATAATTGGGACCCCCCCCCACCTGTTTCTTTAGCTCTGGGACAACACCCCACAGCAAGGACTCCTCCGACCCCTATGCCAAAGATTCCTTAGACCCTTGTGCAGAGACATGCATCATCGAAGAGGAGCCATGGATGGACACTGGAGCAAGCAAGGATGCAGGATGACTGGGACGAGATGACAAGAAACACGCAGGATGACTGGGACGAGATGACAAGTAGCCGAGGCCGCCCTCACCACCTCTTTTACTCCCGGAGCAGTTGCAGCTCATTTTTGAAGTCCGGAGTCTGGTTGATGATCAAATTTTCTGAGCGGTCTGTGTAAACCAACGCCTAGATATGCTCTATGCAGCTTATTCCAACGACAAGCCCAAACGTCAATGTCCTACCTGTGCACAGCCATTTGCAATTCCAGTTCGTGCAGAAGAAACGAAGGATGACAAGGAGAGCACTGGGTAACAAGTCTTAGAGTTTGCATGCTTTTCTTTATGTTTGTTGTTGTAATTTATCAGGACGGTAGTCCACTAGGTGCTAGTCTGGATAGCCTTAGCATTTACATTATCAAACTGTTGTTAGACATGAATATACCCCCTGGTTTCCTACGGGCAGGGTGGCACTATGCTCTCTATATTTTTTTGGACATGCTACAGTGAGATAGCTAGGTGTCCTAGTTTCCTACATAGGCAGGACACAGGCAGGACACCTGGCAACTATGTGTCATGTATGCTCCTCTTTTTGATGAAGTTTTAATATAACAGGTTCCACTTTTTACTTAAAAAAAAAAAACATTATGTTTTAATTTGGAAGTTGATTTTGAGGTTTCGCTTTGTAACGATACCAATTGTCAAGACTATCATTTCAAACAAGCTATAGTGTTAATCCAAAAGAAAAGAATATTATTGCTCACACCAATTTTTGTTTCAGGGTTCGATTTTAAGGTTGAGTTTTGTTTTTTTCAAAATGATATTGATTGTCAAGATCACAATTTCAAACAAGTTGTAATTTTAACATTGAAAAAAAAGGGATTAATACTATGAGCACCACTTTTTTATTCGGGGATCAATTTTAAGGTTTTTGTTTACAATTTACAAAATTTCATGCTTGCAAAATTTTGTAATTTTAACCCTGAAAGGAAAATGATGTCATTAGTCACACTATTTTTTGAAATTGGGATAAAAATAACCACTAAATATGACCTCTAAAAACAGAGAACTCTGGATGATTCTCATCAAATTAGTAACTATGTGCTCAACCTCCAATTGCTTACCTTTTTGGGTACAACCTATCCTAAAATTGTTAATTCAAAAGACAAAAGGTTTAAATATAACATCAACATTTTATAAAGTTGAAAGCTATGTCATGTCTTTGATTTCTATTTAATACTTGACATTTAAAACTAGAAGTTATAAAAGAAAGATTAGTACTTACTTAAAATTAAATACATAATTTTATAATTTGAGCATGTTGTGCATCAAACCATGGTTTGATGGTAAGGCCAAGTTCTTTGCATAATAGTGATATTGAGTTGGGTTCAAACTTCGTGGACCAAGTTTCCCAACTTTATATAAATCAATGTTAATATAAAGCATGCAAATAATGCCAAGAACAAGTCCAACTTATACTTTGACAACATAGAGGCCCCTAAGGTATCACAAATTAACAAAATTCAACCTATGCTTTGATAGCATAAATGCCCCTAGAGAATCACATATTAACTAATAAAACTTATGTTTGAGAGTCGGCTATCCCATGTTAACGTGGGGAGAGAGTTTTTCTTTTTAAATTTCATCTACTGGTGTTGAAAATGTCACATCTCGTGTATCTGCATAAATTTTTATTTATCGGATGCTAATTGGACATTAGCATGGAGCCCAACAACAAATCTGTTCAATCACTGGATTCAAGGCTTGACGTCCATGTAAACTCATTGTAATAGTTGATCGAGGCCGCGTATCATGTGACACCCATGCTTTGGAGAAATATTCAACATCAAAGCTGGTTGTCATTTGGACTTTGTGTGTAACATCTTTAGTATCAACTCAGTGCTCTTGTTTTCACATGAAGTGCTCCCAAATTTTGTGCTCATATCAAGTGATGATTTTCAATGCAATAAATTTGATGTAAATTGAATACATTCATATTTTAAAGTTGGAATACTATGGACTCTTCTCGCATAAGCTCATGTGATTTTGATGTTGATTGAATCACCGAATGACATAACAAATGTTGTTTGGACTTCTAATTTAATGGCATGGATAAATAGAGTGAAAGTATTTCGTAAAGTTTCCACTTATTGAGATTGTTTTTTTAACAAGGCGGTGAAGATATCCAATGTTTTCTTTTTCAGTTACATTTTAAAAGTTCAAACCGAATTTGGATACCTCAATTCTCTTGCATTTTTATAATTATAAGATGGTTGTACTAGTAAAAACCAATTTACAAGAAAACAAAAAGCTCTAGTAAAAGCCAATTTACAAGAAAACAAAAAGCTCACTTAAGTTCTACTATTGTTTCTTGGGTTTGTTTGATTTTTTTCCCCAAAACTACAAAAATGTTTTTTTTTTAACCAATAGGCCCCAAGTCCTTGACAACAAAAATAGTGATTACGAACTATGATGCGTTTCATCTTCGGTCATGCATAAAATTCACATTCAGATTTTTCCCTTGTGTTATGGGACCAAAACATAATTTGAAACTCAACAAACGAGAGAATAAGACTCAATCAAGATTCAATATAGTTGAAATGGTCTACTCATATCGAAAATTGTTCAAACAGAAACAAAAAGGTTTGTTTAACAATTGACAAGTCAATAATCATTATGAAACACAAGTTGCTATACTTTCTACTAAAATAAAAGTATAAATAATTGACAACATACACTCGGAACATAAAAAGTGACAGTTTTAAAGGTCACATATCATTAGAAAATTTTCATTACTTTATTGGCAAGGGTACTATTTCTTCTCAATCCTCATCACGACTCACAAGGGAGGCAGTGCAGACACTGATTGTCCCTATAGAAAGAGGCTGACTTAAAAGTGGACAAAAATTTCAAAGAATGATGAATTATCTTGAAGTGACTCATTTATGTGTCAGAATGTTGTCCATTCAGCCTTAAATAATCACAACTTGTAATGTCCCAGAATGTTATTCATTTAGCCTTAAATAATCACAACTTGTTTCACACCAAGATGCATGATGAAACCTTAAACTTTGTAATAATTTCTACAAATCCTCTCAGATATGAAAAAGAATATCAAAACCACCATGGAATCAAATATACAACTAACATTTCACTGGGAACGTTTTTCACAAGCTACCTTTCCAAAGAATGCAGAAAAAAAAATGAAATTGATAGATTTTCTCATTTCGCTTAGCATAACCACAAAGAAACGTCTTACGATCAGAAAATGAGTCATCCACATTTCTCTTTGTAGGGAGTCCAGGTAAGC
Organism: Picea engelmannii; assembly: GCA_009831015.1. NCBI lineage: Eukaryota > Viridiplantae > Streptophyta > Pinopsida > Pinales > Pinaceae > Picea > Picea engelmannii. Next base: position 119,499 of record ML777352.1, read on the forward strand.
TTAGATACATCAACTTCCATCCCAGCTATCCCAACAACTTTCAAGTGACGATCTAAAACCTTTGGATCAGAGCATATAACATGTTGTCCTTTCTGATACTGAATAAGATCCAAAACTTGTAGTGTATTGATAACATCTCCTACCTTGATAGTTGTCATGTCACTAAGTTCCTGGAATAAATTTTAAAAGGCATTTGTAGAGTAAAGATGAAATAGGCAAGACCTCCTAAAACTAAAGTGCATAATAAAAAACAGTTAATTAATAAAAAGTGAAATCAAATAAATACCTTGATTGAAATGTTACAGCTATGTTTCTTAAGAATGTCAAGAAGGATCCTTGTCCAATATCCTATGTAACTTAATAACCCAAGATCAAACAAAGGGCGCTCTGGGGTCCCAACCTTCCCTTCTTTTTTGGACAATTCATATGCTTATGAAAGTTTAAGAACTCTAGAATTAGACATGCATGAAAGAAAGGAAAGTATACAGATATCCAATGGTTTCAACATTACATATCGTGAATCTCAAGGTACCAACACATATAAACAAATATTGTACATTGATTTTAGGAAAAAATGAAAAGAAGATTATCATATCAAACCAATTATAGTCAGGAACCACACTCATAGAGAACCAAATATCATAGTTAACATAGTGAATAAAATTTGATTGGCACAAAAGATCAATATCACATGTTTGATTCATATTTGTTAAACATAACATAGATGATGATTACTTCAAATTTCAACGGACTTTGTAATGCCAAAACATGAAAAAATGCATTGTTTAACAAATTAACATCTATCGGTTCTTCTACCATTTTAATTTGAAAAAAAAAGATGTTCAATTCATCTTATATATTATACATGGATTGATATGTAAAGAATAGGTATATAGCCTATCCATTTCACCAACAAACATACTCTAACTATGTCACCCCTATGGGATCCACTGGGCCCTCCTTGATTTGTACCATTCATATTTCCTCATTGGCCTACCAGTTGTGTGAGCACCTCAAGGGTCTATTGTTGGAACCTTGTGGTCTCTAATTTTCTTTTGGATGCCTCCACCTATCCCTTGACCATATATTTTAATATTTGGAGCATAAATCCATCATGGTTGTATCACATGCTTCCTCCTACTTCTTCTCCTTATGACCCTGTTTGGTTGGTTTCTATCTCTCTTTCTGGTGACTTTTGAGTGGGATTTCCTCCACACCCTTTTTTTCTAGGCATCAACATAGTTATAGGCTGGGAGAATCACCATCTCTTATACCATTATAATGTACCCAACTAGGATGGATAGATATAATATGTTTGTGATCCAAGTATAATTCTACTTGTAAATGTTTCCAAATACCCTGCATTAGGGGTGCTGGGAATTCTTACAAATAGTTTTCTTATGTCTTATAGATAGGAATATTGTTAAAAATATCTCAAGCACCCACTACACAGATAATTGAGAAGATAACCATGGCATATTTATTATGGTATGAGAACCCAAATCACAACAATACAAATATCACTAATGGTTGTCACAACAACTATAGAAAACCCTCCTAGACACAACAGATCTACTGGCTGCAAGCAGCTACAATATATACCAATAGAGAACAAATCAAGAAACCTGGGGATGATTCCAAAACCTCCTCAAGATGTGATGTATACTACTCAAACTGTCAAGCCTCATCGATACTGTCTCGATCTACTACTGAATTCTCACTGTAGCAATATGGCCACCCATACCCAAATTGAATCTACAATATTGTAGAGGACCTCATGTGACGAGGTTGGAGAACAAGAGGGGAATCGTGGGACACCCCGTACTCAACCTGTGAAGGTTACCTAAACCCTGGTTTCATCGAAACCCTCTAGTCACCTGCAAACTCTGATTCAGCCTCTTTTGGAAAATCTCCACAAACTTCCTATGAAAACCTCTAACTGCACATGAATATCCAACTAAATCTCTAATGGAAGTCCTAGGTGGATTCCCCTCTCGTCTAGCTAGGGTGGATATTGCACCACCAAAACTAAACTACAACAATGGAGGGGTTTTGCTAAACCCCAACCAAACAATGGCTCCAAAGAGCACTCCAAAATGAGAGATTAAATCATAATGCCAAAGAGGAGGGTTACCCTTCTATTTATCCTTTCTCAGGGTCTTCTAGATCTTTCCCTTTTTTGACCAAATCAAACCCTCACTTTATTTTCCCTCCAATTTCATTTAAATATAATTAATTATTTTTATTTAATGTCCTTTTAGGATTTTTTATTCTTTTAACCTAGTGACACCAAATAAACATCCTTGAATCCTTTGTCCTTGTTGACTATAGCCTATGGGAGTCATATAGGCTTAGGATATTAAGTCATCCTCCATCATGATCAATTGGAAGGGGAAATTACAATCCTCCCTTCCCAAGATTGCTTTTCCTCAAGAAACTTCATATCAAGGTGTTGTAAGATCTGTTCTCCTTTCCAAGTGGAATCCTCTACTGGAAATCCTCTCCATATGACCAAGTAATCTCGAATGAATCTACTCTACAACCTCCACTCCCTGACATAAAAAATCCTCTCTGGGGATAGAACCAACTGCCCTTCCTCATCTATTGGAGGAATATATGTTGAAGTGATGACATGTTGTCCAAACGTCTTCTTGAGGCGGGATGTATGGAAGGAGTTGTGGATCCTACTACCCTCTGGTAGCTCCAACTCATATGCTACCTCCCCAACTCTCTTGATCACTCTATAGGGCCCATAAAAGTAAGGATTCAGCTTCTCTGCACCACTCTTCTTCAATGATGATTGTCTGTAAGGATGTAATATGAGAAAGACCAGGTCCCCAACCTCAAAGTTGTGTTCTACCCTATACCTATTTGCATGCTTCTTCTGTTTATTTTGAACGGTTTGAAAATTATCCTTTAGGACTCTCAAGATGTCCTAGTTTTCCTACAACCAATATTTGGCCTTGGGAGCTCTACTGTCCCAAAATGCCAAATCCAAAAAAGATGGGGCATCATAGCCATATAATTCCTTGAATGGGCTCATCCTAATGGACATGTGATGAGAGGTATTGTAACAATGCTATCCAATATGCAAACACTTTATCCATGCTCGTTGTTGTCATGACAGATAATACCTCAGGTACCCCTCAAACCTTTTGTTTATTATCTCAGTCTGCCCTTCTTTATGGGGGTGATAGATAGTACTAGGTTTCAAATCTGTTGTGGATAACCTGAACAACTCCTGCCAAAATGGTCTAAGAAACTTTCTATCCCAGTCACTAACAATGTTCCTCAAAAGACCATGTAATCTAAACACATTCCTGAAGAACAAATCTTCTACCTGAGATGCATTTTACTCTGAATGAATGGAAAAGAAGTGTGCATATTTAGTCAATCTATCCACTATCACGTATATACAATCCCTACCTTGTACCTTGGGAAATCCTGTAATGAAGTCCATAGAAATTCTATCCCACTTTTGCTCTGGGATCGGCAATGGTTGAAGCCATCCTGCAGGATGTGTAAACTTTGACTTGTTTTATTGACAAGTCATGAATTCCTTCACATGACGAAGTACATGCTCCTTGAGACCCTTCTAGGAGAATCTCTCTCTCACCTACCTATAGGTCTTCAGATACCCCTGGTGAACTTCCAGTGGTGCATCATGTGCTTCCCTCAAAATATTATCCTTGAGTGTGGACTCAAGGACAAGATATATCATGTATTTGTAGTATATGATGTCATCCACTACCATGTACCTGTCATCCTGAATACTTCCCTCCATTAGCTAAGATGCGAAAGTATTATTGGAGTATTCCACCAAAAGTATGGACTTATAGTCTACGGAGATCTTTGTCATGGAGAAGTTTGCAGGTCTCCTAGATAGGGTGTCAACAACTATATTCTTCTTCCCATTTACATACCCAATGTCGAAATCATATGCCTACACCTTACTCACCCATTCCTGCTACCTTTCATTCATGTCTCACTACTCCAAGAAATACCTCAAATTGTTGTGGTTAGTCCTAATCACAAAGTGTCCTACCACCAGGTACTGTTTGAACTTGGATGATTCATGCATGATGCCTAACATCTCCTTATCATAGATTAGATGGAGCCTTTCTAGATCCCTTAGATTTCTTCTTTCAAAATTTATTGGGTGTGTGTTCTGCATCAACACCGCTCCAATCCCCTCACCAAATGTGTCACACTATAGAACAAAGGGTTGTGTGAAATATGGGAGTTCTAATACTGGGCAGGTGCTCATCACTTTCTTTATCCTATCAAATGATTAATGTGCATCTTTCGACCATTAAAACACCCCTTTCTTGGTGAGTTCTATCAATGGCGCAACTAATTATGAAAATCCTTTCACAAAACACCTATAATAGCTGCATATCCTGAAGAACCATCGTAGCTCTATGAGTGATCTAGGTGTGGGGAAATCCAAAATCATATAGATCTTATCTTGATGCACCTTTACTCCTTCAACACCAATCACGTGCCCAAGATAGAGGTTCTTCGTCATCCCAAACTCGCACTTTTCCTCCTTGGAAAAAATGATTTCTCCTCCATAATGGTAAGAATATTTTCCACATGCTTCAGATGTTCCTCCATTTTCTATTATAGATCATAAGATCGTCAAAGAACACCAGTAAGAATTTCCTCCACTTTTTGTTGAAGATATGATTCATGAATGAATTAAAGGTAGCGAGTGCATTAGTCATCCCAAAGGTCATGACCAGGAATTCATAGTGCCTAGAGTGACATATGAAGGAAGTATTATGGATTTCCTCTTCTCTAACCTGAATCTGATGGTACCCTGATCGAAGATTAATCTTCAATAAGTACACCTCCCCATGCAACTCATCTATCAACTCGTCAATCCTAGGTATTGAGTACCTATTCTTGATGGTATTTTTGTTTAGTTCCCTATAGTCTATGCACATCCTCAATGTGGCATCCTTCTATTTCACCAGTACCATGAACGAAGTGAAAGAACTAGAACTAGGCCTGATGTTCCCCAGATCCAACAATTCCTTTATGGCCTGAACTATATTTCTTTCTTGAACTTATTTGGACGCATGTAGGGTGTGGTGATCATGGGCTTTGATCCATTTTCTAGATCAATGACATGCTCAAACCCGTTATTAGGTGGTCTCCCTGTTGGAAAAGGTCCAAATGCTCTGTCATGCTTTCCAAGAAATGACTGGATGTCCACGTGGTAGTGATGGTGATCTCGTGATGGCTTCTCTATGGTGATAAAGAATTTTGTTGCACAAGCCACATCCCCATGTCTAAAAAGGGCCTCCATGTGTTGGTTAGACACAATCCTGGGAGCACTTGTTGACATACCTCTTAGGATGACTCACTATCGACCCTTCTTCTGCAACTCCATATTAATGTCCTAGTAATTCATGTGGATATCTCCCAATGAGTACAACCACTGAACCCACAGTACCAAATTAGTATCCTCCAGATATATGACATAAAAGTCATCAGTCAATGTATAGTTTCCCAATGTTACTTATAATCCCCTGATCATATGGGTACACTCCATGTTGTATCCATATTCCACTACCACATTGAATCCTTCAAAATATTTTGTAGGAATGTGTCTCTTGGAGACCAATGCAGAATCAATGAAGTTGTGTGTGGCCCCACTATAAATTGGGATGGTAACCCTCTACGCCTGCAAGATAATTTTGACCCCGAAGGTGTAATACTTGGGGATCCCTGAGAGTGTGGAAATGGTCATGACTTTGATTCTTTCTTATGCTGGCGCCTCCTCTATAGTATCTAGGTGTGATGGCTGACCACTTTTTTGTTCAATGACCTCATCATCATCGTCATCCTCCTCACCAGGAACCAACTCAATGTAATGGAATTTTCCCTTGCCCATACATCGATGGCCCAGCTCCCAAGATTCTTTTCATATATATAAAATATTATTCCTCCTTAGTTCTCTCTGAGTCTCCTCATCCATCCAATCCTTTTCTGTCAATGTCTTATGGGGGAGCTTCATCTCTTGACCCTTTTGTGGAACAAAGGGTTTCAATGGTGCCTTCTTGGATATTGTGTCCACCATATATTGAGTCTTCATGATGGCATCATGTAATGTGGCTGGTCTAAATTCCTTCACCCAACCCTTTAGAGTTTCAACTAGACCCTTTGTGAACAACATTACCAACTGTTGTTGAGAAATACTTGTCACCATCACTATCATCCTTTAAAAATATGAGATGTATGCATCTAGTGTGCCAGTTTGTATCAACTATGCCAACCCCCTGGAGTATTTATCAAGGTATGTAACACACCCAACCCCCTAAGTAGCATTTAAGAGAATGGGGTGTCAGAATTTTGTTCCCCTTAAATGACTCCAAACTTCCTTTTCAATGACATCGTCATCTTCTACTCGTCAAGAGATTTCCAATGACTATGATTTCGATCGAATATGAGTTATGGGTCCAAAGTTATGGCCCCTTGAATTTTGTGTCCACATCCCTGCTACATATAATCCACATGGCATCCTAACACACTCATCCTCCCATGAAATGCTGACATGGCTCTCTCGGTGCTCGCGCTAGGATTTGTGGTGCGTACATGGCATTGGCCATGCCACACCTTGCTAATAGCTCACCGAGCCTCTCCCTTTTCTACTTCCATTTCTATCGAGACCCTGCTATCGGGTTGTTCCCATGACCGCTTATCTTATGTACTCTGGAACCCTCATCAGACTTCTCCCTCCTCTAACTAATCAGATGATTTTGGGGCCTATCGATGGATAGTTGGGACTTCTTTAAAGCTTCTCAGTTGCATGAGGGTTATGACCTTTCTGTAACCCTTCGTATTCAATAAGTGGGTCAAACGACCGATCAACAACTATTATTCATCATAGCCTCCCTCCCAATCAAGGGTAGAGATATTCCCTAGGGGGGTTTTCTCCTCCACATTCCATATCCTTTCGACATGTGACACCATCTCTGCATGAAAAATGGCACTGTCACCGCCTTCCACGTGGAACCCATATTCCTCATAAAATTTCACTCATAGGTGCAAAAACACTATGCCATGTGGCACCTTCCATGCTCAACATGTGGCACCACCTTCATTATAACATGCAACACCATCCATTCAGAACCCCTTGGGCCTTCAACTAAATATCTACAGTATAGATTGCCAGGCCTTGATAGATCGATGATATAGAATCCATCTCAGAGCGTCTCCCTCGGATTGAATCACCACGACCCATTGTGAGATATCATCACAATGGATGATCAAAATCTCCTCTCGGATCTTCTCTAACCCAACATATCTATGATTAGATCTACTTCTCGGAGCTCCTTCCTCGAAGTGGATCCATGTGATCTATTCTGAATTACCCCTTTCAATGGACAAACTATATCTCCTCTCGAAACTTCTCCTGTTCCGACATATTGATGGTCAAGATTGAATCTCAGAGCTCCTCCCTCGAAGTGAAACTCCTTGTTTCATTCCGTGAAGCATCTAGCGATGGATAGTTAGGATCTCCCCTCGAAGCTCCTCCATCTTGACAAATCAACGACTAGATCTACTTCTTGGAACTTCTTCGATCTCAACCAATCAACAATTCATATTCTCCTTTGGAACTCTACTATCATAGTAAATCCCCAAAATTCACTCTGATAGACACTTTGTGATGGATGGTCCATATCTACCAATCAGAGATCTAATGAGCAAGCTTTGGGGCAAGTACGTATGTTTTCCCAATCCCCTTTCTTGTATTAACCTTGTTCTTGGTTCATTCCTAGAGAGACATATGTCACCCCATGACATGTTGATGAGCCCCGAGAAGTAGATATAACCATATATTTGTTGGCGATGGAGAAGCTCCGAGAGGAGATCCTGACCATCCATCATGATGAGCTCTCGGAATGGGTCATGGCGATTCACATAGAGGGAGAATCTTCGAGGTGGATTCTAGATCGTTGATCTTCCAAAGCCTCACGATCTAGACCATAGATATTTAGCCAAAGGCCCAAGGGGTTCGGTGTGGATGGTGTCATGTGTCATAATGCAGGTGGTGCCACATGTCAAGCATGGAAGGTGCCATGTGGCATAGTGTTTTGGCACCTATGAGTGAACTTCTATGAGGAATATGGATTCCATGTGGAAGGCGACGACAATGCCACATGTCATGCAGAGATAGTGTCACATGGTGAAATGATATGGAGCATGGAAGTGAAAACACCCTAGGGAAGGTCTCAACCCTTTATCGAGAAGGAGGTTGTGATGAATAATAGTTGTTGATCATTTGCGTGACCCACTTCCCAAATACGAAGGGTTACATAAAGGTAGTAACCCTGATGAACTAAGAATCTCTGACAAAGTCTCAACCATCCATGAATAGGACTTGGAACCATCCGAGCATTCAGAGGAGGGAGCAGTCAGAGGAGGGTGTCAAAGTATGTAAGGTAAGCAATCATGGGAACACCTTGATAGGATGGTCCCGATAACAATGGAAGTAGGAAAGGGAGAGGTCTAACAAGCGATTGGAAAGGTGTGGCATGGCCAATGCCATGTATGCACCATGGATCCTGGTGTGAGCACTAGGAGAGCCATGTCAGCATCCCATGGGAGGACAAGTGTGTTAGGATGCCACATGGTAGGTATGTGGCCAAACAATTCGAGGGGCCATAACTTTGGACCCAAAACTTGGATTCGAGCGAAATTATAGTCGTTGGAAAGATCTTGACGAGTAGAAGACGACGATGAGTTTCAAGTCCTTTAAGGGGAAAAAAATTATGATATCCACCCTTAAATGATACTTAGGGGGTTGGGTGTGTTACAAAGTGGTATCAGAGCAGGCTACAACACTATGCATGGATGTGCTAGAGACCAGTCATAGGAATGACATACCAAGATTAAGATGAGCCTGTTGACATGTATTTCTACTTTTAAATGATTGTTTATTATTTTCTTTAACTTCCCAAAAAGAAGGATTGCGTATTTAAAATATTGTTTTAGGATTCCGCGCGACAAAGTAATGGATGTCATTGGATAAATTGATAGTTGCTTCTACTAGAGCAAGGATATTCTAGTAAAATTCATGTTTGAATCTGATGTAAAATGGCAGAATCCTATTAAGCGTTGCTTAGGTTCAAAATAATGAATAAAGTAGTGACTGTAATACTGCATGTAAGCATTGGTGATTATTGTTTATATAAGGGATAATACCCTTATGGAGAGAGTCCTTGTGGTTAAAGGAATTTGGTATGGTCTGATAGAATCCTTAGCAGTTGTAATTATTGCTTTAATAAATGACTAAAAACCGTATACATAACTCGTCATGATGAGAGGACTGATGAATATGTGTAAGGTCAGTTACTTGACCTATAAGGGTGGAAACCTGAAACAGGGATAATGTATTTAAGCAAGATAAAGAGGAGTCCTTCGGGACTGTTGCTAATCCTCGTAAAGAGGAAAAGTGAGATGGGCATATAAGCCAGTTTACGAGATTTTAGTTGTAGAAAGATATATACATGCATATTGACTAAGTATTGGATGATGCATGAAAATGAAAGATGAGTATATATTGTAATGCATATGGTACTGGTGGCATGTACATAACATGCAAATAGACTTATTACAATGTGTAATGAGCTGTAAGGTATGATCTATTGATAGGCCATTTTGGGTCAATAATGACCTATTGACAGTAGGGAAGCTAATAACATGAATGAAATATTAATGATGTGGATGCCTAGTGCCTTATGAGGATAGGGATATAATGATAAAATAAATACCGATCCGAGGTCTGACAGAGGGAATACTAGAGGATTCCTAGAATCAAATTGACATTCAAATGTAAATGGTAATCATATCAATATAATCTGAGGTTATGGAGGAAGGTTTTATGGTAGGAAAAGTGAATTATGAGGACCCAACAATGTGTGTGGTAAAAGAAAACTTATTTTCATGCATTCCAACACACACAAAATTTCATTTCTCGACGACAACAAGGTTTAGATCTCGATTAGCTTACCTGAAAAATGCAAGTTTTCCCTCTATTTATGATTTTTCGAGATTGCATAGAGCACATGAAAAAAATCATACACAGGAAAGAAAACACTTTAATTGCTTTGTTTCTGATTGGATGAGATCACATAGATCATAGGAGAAAGATCATACGTAGATCGGAAAAAGTAGCAACCCAGAAACAAAAACAAAAAACTAAAATATAAAACCAAAAATATTATCTCTGTAACATTTAAAAAAGGGACCTGTATTTAGGCTTTATACCTCCGGAAATGGTCGTATATTGAGAAAGTGGAAACCTTTTTGAGTGAAATGAAAAGTGTTTCTAATTGAAATGAGCACTCCATACACAATAGAATAGTCCTCTTTTCCTAGAAATTTGTAGAAAGAACAAAAACTAGAGATGGAACAACTCGACTTCAAGACCTCGATCTACAATAGGAGCAAGGATTCAAATGCACTCTAATACCATGTTCGAAAACAAGTGTATTCCAACATAGGATGAACACCTTTAGTAACCACTCACACAACTAGATCAAATATCAACACACTCGTGTTTTTACATGGTAAAACTTGATGCAGGAGCATCGCCAATGTCAAGCGAGCGTGGGGCAAGTGCAATACATTTTAGACACATGATAAATTGTTTAAAAACTTTTGAAGATAGATGTGCCAAACGTAAATGTAACAGTTAAGGAGAGGCATACTTATCGATTGTAATCAAACCTTGAGTGACTCGCTCTCATCTGAATGACTAAGAAGGAATTTATGTTAGTAGGTAGCTTTGAATTTTCAGATTAGACAGTTTTAGGAGTGGAGGGAAAACGAATATAGACACCCTCATTGTATGATTGTAAGAGAGAAGTGAAGAACATTTCTAGGAGAAGAGCATACAGAGCTGGAACAGAGAAACTGTAATTTAAAAACACCCATGTACAAAGATTAAGTTAATAGAAGAAGTCTTAATTCAGATTCATGGCGTTGTAGTTGTTTCTTGTATGTGTATGTTGAATGGTATGTTCATAATTTTACTCTTTCTGTTATACATTTTCTTTCTATGCTGTGTATGGATGATTTATTATTAAATGTTTGAAGTCTGAGAGAGAAAGAGTTAGGAAATGAGTTTCAATTTTTTCTCTATCTGAGCGAGGATTCCTGCAAGGAGTGCAGTTGAATTGTTGCCGCAAGGAATGTGTGTAGGAGTTTCTGGAAAGGCTTGAAGTCATGGAAGACCTCAGAAGGATTTGAACCTGCTAAGTCATCGAAGAGAAGAGACGAATGGACAAAATTCTTTGTAGAGAATTAGCAAAATCCCGCCAGCCATCCGATCTGATAAAGAAGCAAGGAGGTTACGGCTGTTTCCAGAGTTTCAAGCTCAAGAGATGGTGAGCCATTGGATCCTCACCTAGTTACCTGTTAGCTGTAGGATCTTACAGGAATTGCACGAGGGTTAAACTCTCGCAGGCGGAGTGAAGGTCTCGAAAGGCGTCGGGATATCGAAACTTCAAAATTCGGGATATCGGAAGTCTAGAGGACAGGAGATCAGGTTACTTCATAGTGAAAACCTCGATCTTGATCTGGACCATCCATCTGTTAAGACACGTGGTGGAGATCAAGCACTTGTCGGTATTTCAGCTACCAGGGTTTTAAGTCGACAGAGAAACTGCGATGTCAGGGAATCGCAAGTCGTGAAATCCTGAGATTGAATCAGGGTTGTCCATCAGTTGAGACAAGTGGTGACGATCAAGAGATGTCAACACTTCGCATGTCAGATTTTTGGGGTTCAGAAGGACAGGAGGACATTGGTATTTGGCTTTGCGAAATCGCGAATGATCGAGGACCGTCCATCAGTTGGGGCACGTGGTGAAGATCAGAAGCCATCGACATTTCGGGATTTAGCATTTCATGAATCCTGAAGACAGGAAGTCTGACACCCTGATAAGGTGGAAAGCTCCAGTGTGGGGCCGACTGATGTCATTTTAGCATATAAGAGGTCAGGGATTGGAACTTTGGGAGTTCTAAGGGAAAGAAACCATAAGCATTTTAATTCCTGAAACCGTGAAGCGATGAGGACTATCCATCTGTAGGGGATGCGTGGCAACAATCTAGGTCTTTGAAGGAAAATATCGAAAGGGAAACCATTTCGAGAAATTGGGATTCAGAGGATCGGGAATCCTAAGGACAAAGGGTCCATGCGTTTTAGTATTCGAAAGCCCGAAATCGGGAAAGACTTAGGACTATGATCATATGGAATAGTGGTCACATGGACCAAAAGGTAGCCACGGGGACTAACCTCTGTTGAATCCGTTTCGACATTTCAGGATATCAAAGATTGGGGGATTGAGAAGGATGAGGTTTTTGACAATGGGAATCGCGAAACCCAGAAACTTGAAATTTCCATTGGGGAGAGATCGGGTATGCACAGAGGCCATGGCAAAGGAAAAAGGGAGGACCTATGAATAGGTTTTTTTTTAACAGAGATTCTAGCGAGGAATCAAAAGAGCCACTTCGGCTCAAAGGTGAAGTTGGAATGATCCATTAAGACTGGGAGGTCAGCACAGAGGCTTTGCTGAGGCAGAGGTGACGTTTGCGCTAGGTTTGGTATCAGAGCCCAGAAAGGGTTCTTTGCTTTCTGTAGCAAGGAAAAGGAAAATTCACCATGCCTCCAAGAAGAAGGGATAGGAAAACACCCGAACCACCAAAGGAAAGGGAAATACCAAGAATAAGAGGTAGGTAGATGCCTTACCCAACCACGGCAAGAGAAATGCGTGATTTACATGCCAGACTTGAGGACATGGAGACAACATAGAGGCGCACAGTCGGTATTGGGGATCTTAAAAGTGAAAATGAAGTTGAACATGAAGAAGAAGAAGTTTTAGTGGAAGATGTCGCAAATGAACTCTTGATTAGAGCTGTTGCAAGGATGGGTGCCAGAGAAAAAATGGAAATCCCATTTTATGAAGGAAACCTGGATGTTGAAGAGCTTATAGACTAGATTAGAGCTCTGAACACTTATTTCGACTATGAAGATTTCAAGGAAGACAAGAAGGTCAGACATGCCATCACAAGGTTGAAAGGACATGCAACATTGTGGTGGGATGAACTACAAGCCGACAGACACTGCAAAGGCAAGAAAAAAATCAAGAGTTGGGATAGGATGATCACGAAGATGAAGGAAAAATTCATCCCCAGAGATTACCAGATTACTCTGTTTTGAAGAATGCAAAATTTGAGATAAAAGCTGATGACAGTGAAGGAATATACTGAAGAATTCTATAGGCTGAACATCAGGGCAGGTCATCAGGAAAGCGATGATGAAAAGGTTTCCAAGTACATGAATGGCCTGAGATATGACATTCAGGATGAGATGAGCATGGTAACCATCCGAACAGTGGAAGATGCTTATCAGATGGCTCTAAAGGCTGAAGAGAAGCTAAGCTGAAAGCAGGGTCAAAGAGGCCAAGGCAGAAGTCAAGCCAGGGGAAAATCAATTGTCTAAGATAAAAATCAGAAACCCAAGGAGGACTGGAAGAAACCTCAGACTCGAACTGAAAGAGGTGGAACCTCACAGTGAGGGCAATATGCTGAAAAGGGAGGGAAACATACCGAACAAAGAGGAGATTATGCTGATAATAATATTTTTCCTCATACTAGAGGTAGAGGAAGAGGAAGAGGTGGAGTAATAAAGTGATTCATGTGTGGAAAAAATGGACACAAATATTATGAATGTCCAGACAAGAAGAAAGAGAGTGGAGAGACTCACATCGCCGTAGCACAGAGGCAGAATGTTGAGGCAGAGGATGCTGAAGGCGGAAGATCGTTGATGATGCGAAAAGTTCTCTTAACACCAGAGAAGGAGGTGGAGAGTTCAGTCCAAAGAAACAAACTTTTTCAGACTGCTTGCAAAACCAAGGATAGGGTATGCAAGGTCATTTTGGACAGTGGTAACACAAATAATCTCGTTTCAACGGAGATGGTAGAAAAGCTGGAGCTAGAGACGATTGAACATCTAAGTCCATATAGAGTTTCATGGCTACAAAAAGGACATCAGGTAAATGTCACTAAACAATGTTTAGTTGAATTTAAGATAGGAGGATATAATGATAATATACTCTGTGATGTTATTCCCATGGATGTTTGTCATCTATTGCTGGGTAGACTGTGGAAATATGATAGAAATGTGATTCATGATGGGAGGATAAACACATACACCCTAGAGAAGAATGGGAGAACTCACATGTTGCTTCCAATCAAAGATAAGGAAGTGAAACCTGAAGTAAGTAACACTGTACTTCTCATGAGTGGGAAGGAACTTCTTACCAAGGTCAAGAAGAAGGAGGAACCACAATTCAATGTGGTTAGGAAGCCAACGATTGTTTTAACTAGCACAAGGATAGATGATTTACCAGAAGAGGTTTAGGAACTGCTGGAAGAGTTCGCTGACATAGTAGTGGACAAACTACCTCGTTCATTGCCACCAAACAGAAGTGTGAGTCATCATATTGATATCATACCTGGAGCCAGTTTACCAAACAAAGTAGCGTACAGATTAACACCGTAGGAGAATGAAGAGGTCAAAAGACAAGTCCAGGATTTGCTGGATAAAGGGTTGGTTAGAGAAAGCTTGAGTCCATGTGCTATTCCGACAGTACTCAGTCCAAAGAAAGATGGAGGCTGGAGGATGTGTACTGATTCAAGGGCAATCAACAAGATAACCATCAGGTATAGATTTCCATTGCCAAGGATGGATGATCTGATGGATTGCTTAAGTGGAGCAAATTTTTTTTTGAAGATTGATTTAAAAAGTGGATATCACCATATTCGTATGAGGGAAGGTGATGAATGGAAGACAGCCTTCAAGACTAACGAAGAGTTGTATGAATGGCTTGTTATGCCGTTTGGTTTAAGAAATGTGCCAAGTACCTTCATGAGGTTGATCAACGAAGTCCTAAGGGAATTCATCGGAAAATTTGTCATTGTGTATCTGGATGATATACTAATCTTCAGTAAAACAAAGGTAGAGCATATAAAACACTTAGCTATAGTGATGAAGAGATTACAGCAAGAGAAGTTGTTGATAAACATGAAGAAATCCTCATTCATGAAGACAGAACTCATCTATTTGGATTTTGTTATTTCTGCGGATAAATTGAGGATGGATCTAGATAAGGTGGAAGTGATCAAGAATCAACCATCACCGAAGAACATATTTGAGGTGAGAAGTTTTCACGGATTGGCTAGTTTCTACCGAAATTTCATCAGGAATTTCAGTGGAATTAGTGCACCGATGATGGACACAGTGAAGAAAAGACATAAATCTTTTCAATGGATAGAAGAGGATGAGAAGAGTTTTAATTCGTTGAAGAGGAAAATCATGGAACAACCAATTCTGGTGTTGCCTGATTTCCAAAAGACATTTCAAGTGAAATGCGATGCAAGTGGATTTGCAATAGGGGCAGTCTTGAGTCAAGAAGATAGGCCGATAGCATACTTCAGCGAGAAGCTGAATGAAGCGAAGGTGAAGACTCCACATATGAAAAGGAGTTTTATGCTATCATTCAGGCATTGAAGAAGTGGAGACACTATTTGATTCTGAAGGAGTTTGTCTTATACAGTGACAATCATGCACTGCAGTTTGTGACTCAACAGGAAAATTTGAATCAAAGACATGTAAAATGGGTTGAATACATGTAGAACTTTACTTTTGTAATTAAACATATTTCTGGAACTGCTAACAAGGTTGTTGATGCCTTGAGCAGGAAATGTTTGTTGTTGCAGGAGTTCAAAGTTAAAACACTGGGTTTTGATGGCCTCAGGGACATGTACAGAGATGATCCATATTTTAAGGAGGCATATGAAGCAACTGAGAATCCAATTCTCATAGATAGAAGCCAATGGGTAGAATACATGATCCAAGAAGGATTACTATTTAAAGGTAATCAACTTTGTATTCCAAAATGCTCCATGATGGAGAATTTTCTGAAGGAGAAACATAGTGGAGGATTGGCCGGGCACTTTGGTCATGACAAGACATTCACAAAATTGAATGAGTCATATTTTTGGCCGGGAATGCAAGCAGATGTCAAGAGATTCGTGGACAGATGCAGAATTTGCCAGCATTCGAAGGGAAAGAGACAAAATGTAGGATTTTATCAACCATTGCCAATACCTGAGAGGCCGTGGGATGTAGTCAGCATGGATTTCATATTGGGGTTGCCAAGAACACAAATAGGGTTTGACTCAATCTTTTTGGTGGTGGATAGATTTTTCAAAATGGCACACTTTGTTCCATGTCAGAGAACCAATGACGCAACTCACATTGTGAATCTGTTTTTCAAAGAAGTCATTCGACTTCACATCTTACCAAGGAGCATAGTTTCAGATCGAGACACTAAATTCGTAGGAAACTTTTGGAGGACCTTATGGAAGAAGCTGGGAACTAACTTGTCATTCAGTTTGGCTTATCATCCGCAGACGGATGGATAGATAGAAGTGGTAAATAGGAGTTTAGGAGACTTGTTGAGGAGCTTGGTGATAGAACACCACAGCCAATGGGACAACATATTACCACAGAAAAAGTTTGCTTATAATGACTCAGTTAACAGAAGCACAGGACAAAGTCCATTTCAAATTGTTTATGGCATGCAGCCGAGAGGAATTTCTGAGCTGAGAGATTCTGAACAGATTGCAACTAGGAGCGCTAGTGCAGAGGATTTTGCAGAGGTGATGAAAGAACTTCATAGCCAGGTGAAGGAGTGTTTACAGAACTCGAGCCAGGAGTATAAGTGAAGAGAATATCAACACAGGAGACAACTTCAGTTTGAGGTTGGTGATTTGATTCTGGCACATATGAGAAAGGAAAGGTTCTCGAAGGGGACATATAACAAACTAAAGATGAAGAGGATCGAACCATGTAAGGTCTTGAAGAAATTTGGGGCAAATGCTTATGAGATTGAATTGCCCGATGGGATCGGAATTTCTCCGATATTCAATGTATTATATTTGTACCCATACAAAACTGAGGAAGCAGGAACAAGTGATGAACAACCAGAGATCTAGTGGAAAAAGAAGATGCCTATTGCAGAGAAGCCACAGATGGAAAGCATACTAGACAAAAGAATTAGCAAGAAGAACAGAAGAAAACAATACTTTGAATACTTGGTCAAGTGGAAAGGACATACAGTTGAAGATGCCAACTGGGAGAATGAAGCAGAGATTTAGAAGCATGGACAGACTGTGTGAGAGCTCATGGATAGAATCCCATGAAGATTTTTCAAGTGAGGGAGCATGATGCAGGAGCATCGCCAATGTCAAGCGAGCATGGGGCAAGCACAATACATTTTAGACACATGATAAATTGTTTAAAAATTTTTGAAGATAGATGTGCCAAACCTAAATGTAACAGTTAAGAAGAGGCGTACTTATCGATTGTAATCAGATCTTGAGTGACTCGCTCTCGTCTGAAGGACTAAGAAGGAATTTATGTTAGTAGGTAGCTTTGAATTTTCAGATTAGACAGTTTTAGGAGCGGAGGGAAAACGGATATAGACACCCTCATTGTATGATTGTAAGAGAGAAGTGAAGAACATTTCTAGGAGAAGAGCATATAGAGCTGGAATAGAGAAACTATAATTGAAAAACACCCTTGTACATAGATTAAGTTAATAGAAGAAGTCTTAATTCAAATACATGGCATTGTAGTTGTTTCTTGTATGTGTATGTTGAATGGTGTGTTCATAATTTTACTCTTTCTGTTATACATTTGCTTTCTATGCTATGTATGGATGATTTCTTGTTAAATGTTTGAAGTCTGAGAGAGAAAGAGTTAGGAAATGAGTTTCAATTGTTTCTCTATCTGAGCAAGGATTCTTGCAAGGAGTGCAGTTGAATTGTCCACAAGGAGTGCGTTGACAAAAAGGTTCAGAGGTCTTATCTCTAAAGGCTCAGATAAGTTAACTCTTGTTCTCATTTCCTCAAAGGTGCAACTAGGCACAAGAGTCATGCAATGTGTGTACAAACCAAGCTTGAATTCAGGGTTTGAAACCCAAGAAACTATTGAAGGACTGCTGCTGCAAGGAGTGCACAGAGTCAAAGGTGTTCAACACTGAAGTGATTGAGGGTTGCCGCAAGGAATGCGTGCAGGAGTTTCTGGAAAGGCTTGAAGACATAAAAGACCTCAGAAGGATTCGAACCTGCTAAGTCGTCGAAGAGAAGAGACGAATGGACAAAATTCTTTGTAGAGAATTAGCGAAATCCCGCCAGCTGTTCGATCTGATAAAGAAGCAAAGAGGTTATAGTTGTTTCCAGAGTTTCAAGCTCAGGAGATGGTGAGCCGTTGGATCCTCACCTAGTTACCCGTCAGCCGTTGGATCTGACAGGAGTTGCATGAGGGTTAAACTCTCGTAGGTAGAGTGAAGGTCCCGAAAGGCGTCGAGATATTGGAACTTCAGAATTTGGGATATCGAAAGTCTAGAGGACAGGAGATCGGGTCACTTCATAGTGAAAACCCCGATCTTGATCTAGACTGTCCATCTGTTAAGACACGTGGCGGAGATCAAGCACCCGTCGGTATTTCGGCTACCGAGGTTTTAAATTGATAGAGAAACTGTAATGTCGGGGAATCACAAGTCACGAAATCCCGAGACTGAATCAGGGTCATCCATCAGTTGAGATAGGTGGCGACGATCAAGAGCCGTCGACACTTCGCATGTCGGATTTTCAGGGTTTATAAGGACAGGAGGACATCAGTATTTGACTTCATGAAATCGTGAATGATCGAGGATCATCCATCAATTGGGACACGTGGTGAATATTGGAAGCCATTGGCATTTTGGGTTTCGATGTTTCGCGAATCCTGAAGACAGGAAGCACACACATTTTGGAACTGTGAAATCCGAAACCTCGATAAGGTGGAAAGCTCCGGTGTGGGGTCGGATGTTGTCATTTCAGCATATAAGAGGTCAGGAATCAGAACTTCGGGAGTTCCGAGGGAAAGAAACCATAAGGATTTTAATTCATGAAATCATAAAGTGACGAGGACCATCCATCTCTAGGGGACGCATGACAACAATCTAGGTCTTCGAAGGAAAATCTCGAAAGGGAAACCATTTCGGGAAATCGGGATTCGGAGGATCAGGAATCCTAAGGACAAAGGGTCCATGCATTTTGGCATTCGAAAGCCCAACATCGCGAAAGACTTAGGACTGCTGTCATATGGAATAGTGGTCACATGGACCAAAAGGTAGCCACGGGGACTAACCTTTGTTGAATCCGTTTCGGCATTTCAGGATATCAGAGATCGGGGGATCGAGAAGGGTGAGGTTATCGACAATGGGAATCGCGAAACCCCAAAACCCAAAATTTCCGTCGGGTAGAGATTGGGTATGCGCAGAGGCCGTGGCAAAGGAAAAAGGGAGGACCTTTGAATAGGGTTTTTTTTAACGGAGATTCTAGTGAGGAATCGGAAGAGCCACTTCGGCTCGAAGGTGAAGTTGGAACAATCTGTTAAGATCGGGAGGTTAGCACAAAGGCTTTGTCGAGGCAGAGGTGACGTTTGCGCCAAAACCCCGTGGGGAAACATCCATGGCCCCAACCAACGTCGCCACTTGAGACAATTTATTAATGAAAAAGAAAATATATTATAGAGAGTTTCTCACAATCAATCATCAACAAATGACCCTTCATGCTCTTTAAATAAAGATTATGGACTAATTAGGTACTAAGCCACATATCAATTTAGTTGTTAAGATCAAGGAGAATATGAGCAGTTAGATCACTCTATGTTGGGAACATATCATGACCGTCAGATTACAAATGCATACTAAAGAAACACACTTTAACCTATTGAAACATTATACCAAGTTGATCTTAACTAAGTCCTAAGTGTGTAAATATCCTAACACTTTAAACCACCTTTTGATCATAAAAACATCTATTTGGCAATATGCCTATAACTCTTCACAAATAAACACTAATTGATGTTTAAACTTAAATATGGTTATCCCATCATATAATTAAATGTCCATACCAACACTATTTCTATTGTCTAAAGATGTTGTATTAAACATGATTATATTTACTTTCTAAACCAAAAAAACCCATTCAATGAATTGGACTTGAAATTTTGGGTAGGCCTAATGGTTAAGGGCATGTGTTTCCTCTTAAAAGGTCACATGTTCAAATTTGGATGAGGGTAGAATATATACATCTATGTAATTCTGTAATATATCTATTATACTCACTTATATATATATATATATATATAAGTTTTCCCAAAAAAAAATTTAGATAGAGAGTAGTTTAATTAAAAATTAAACTAATAAATGGAATTTAAATTTTTAAAAAATTAAAAGACATGAGATGGAATTTGATAACCATCTGATAACTTAACTTATATGTGTAATTGCAAGACTATTTAGTATAATCTCTCTAGATACAACTACATAATCAACCACTCTCTTACGTAACCTATAACTCCAAAAAAACTCACAAAAATACTAATAATAAACTATAATATATTAAATACTATATTTACCCTCTTATAAGGTGAGTATACTTATAATTAAATATTATTAACTACACATTATAATATATATAATAATAATAATATATTAAATACTATAGATACATTAAATTATACTTATAATTAAATATTATTAACCACATGGCTTAATTATATAACTTGATATGCTCTATACTATTCACTATATAGTATGTCTATGTCCTAATATACCCTCTACTATATGACTATCCACTATGTCTATCGTAACCCTCTACTATATTACTAATATTAGCATGCCTATGTCGTAATAAACCGTCTACTTTATATATATATAGTTTTTTAAGTTATACTACATGCATATTAATAGTATGACATTGTAGTTAAGTTGAGTGGCGAAGCTGGTACTTAATGATATTCATTTAATGATTTTTTTCTTTTTTCTTTGTTTCTTTCATGATAAATTTTACTTTTTTCAGGGATCAAAGTCATTATTATTTATTAATAATATAACATTGTAGTTAAGTTGAATGGTGAAGCTGGTATTTAGTCATTCATTTAATAATTTTTCTTTTATTCTTTAGTAAATTTTAGATTCTTCAGATCTTGAAGTCTTACAACAATATATTCATTATGAACTTAACATATTACTTTATAAAAATAAAACCTACTTGAAGAAGTTAACACTCCATACTACTCACATTAAACTTAAGTATCATTAAAATATAATATTTAATAAGTCATGAAATCTATTTCCACTTCCAAAAAATTATTATAAATAATATCCAAAAAAACATATATATATATATATATATATATATATATATATATATATATAAACTATTTTTTTAATATAAACTTTAACTCAGTTTCATATATTATTAATTCTTAAAATTTTAAAAATAATTAAACTTTTAATTTTTTATTTATTTCCATAACAATTATAATACTAACATTATTTTTTCACATTTTATATATAATTTATCATACACAATTATAAAATTATATACAATATATTATTATATTAATTTGACCCAATCTTCAAACTTTTACTTGCAAAGTCTTTAACCCTAACCATAAACCTCTTTCACTTATCCCTTAAATTTATTTTGAAATATCAAATATCTTTTAACAAAAACACATTCTTATATTTATATTAATATAAATTTATAAAACAATTGCAAAGTCTTTAACCCTAACCATAAACCCCTTTCACTTATTCTTTAAATTTATCTTGAAATATCAAATATCTTTTAAAAAAACACATTTCTATATTTATATTAATATATATTTATTATACCTATAACCATAAACCCCTTTCACTTATCCCTTAACTTAAATTTATTTGAAATCACAAATTTATTTTCACAAAAATATTACTTGCAAAGTCTTTAACCCTAACCATAAACCCTTTCACTTATCCCTTAGATTTATCTTGAAACCTCCAATTACTTTTCACAAAAACATATTTGTGTATTTATATTAATATAGATTTATAATACAAACATTGACTATACCTATAACCATAAACCCCTTTCACTTATCCATTAAATTTATCTTGAAACCTCAAATTTATTTTCAGAAAAACATATTTGTGTATTTATAGATTTATAATACAAACATTGACTATGTCTATAAGGCTAGGAATCACATGGGATTTTGCGATTTTGTAGCATACACAAGGTATCCTTGAATATACATAGAGGACATCATATCAAAATTTATGGGCTTTTGTATTTTGTAGCATGCATGAGGTATTTTTATTAGTCCCTGTTGAAGGTCACGACTCTAGCAATCGAATCCTCAAGTTCATTGTCTTATTGCCGCAGAGCTCTCACATAATGTAATTTAACCTAAGTTTTTAACATGTTTGAAGTCTGCATTCTTATAACCTATACTTTATGTACCTCTATCTAGGATATTTAAATATAAGGCTTCGATTGCAAATGATCATTTTGTCATGGTCATTTTTCTTTGAGAGTAAAGTGCTTCATTAAAACAAGGTGTCCACCTCCACCACCTTGAGAGCATTGAGTCACAAGGACCTCAACAATACTCATGACCTTGGTGACCGAATCAAATTTTCATATTCAGATTATTGGAGGAAGAAAATGGCAAGACACCTATTGTTGAAACCATATTGGAGCTATGCAACTATACTGTTGAAACCATACTGGATCTATGCAACTATACAGTATAACAAAGAGGAGCTACGCAACATAGTGGGGCTATGCAATTGTATTGTACAATTGTAAGTCATTCAATCAAAGCTTTGTCTATCTTTACTTTATATGAAAAAACTAAATTTAGCTTACCAAACTCTATATGAAAAAACTGAGTTTAACTTATCAAACAATATTACCAACTTAACGAGAACTGTGACCTCAAAACGAGAACTCTAGCCCCAAAAAGTCATATTTTTGCATTAAAAATATGAAAATCAACCCCAAATAAAAAAGAAGTGCTACCGGTAGCACCATTTTTTCAAACGGGTCAAAATTACAACATTTTTCAAGCATGACCTTCAAAACTCATACAATAGCTTAGAAAAACCTTAAAATAAACACCTAAATAAAAAAGTGACGATAACTAAAGGAAAAAGTTTTTTCTTTAAAATTATGGCTTATTTCAACCTAATTGAAACTGTGGTTTTGACAATAGATCCCTATGCCCTAAAAAAAAATAAAAAATTGAATAAAATATGGTCACTTACAAATTTATTTACTAACATTTTTTTTTCTTCTTAAATTTACATTGAAAAATAAATAAATAGAAAGGACAAAATATTCGCAACTTTTTTTTTTAAATAAGCAAAAAAACACATTAAAAAAATATATTCAAAACCCAAATTATATAAAATAAAATATAAATAAAAAACATTAAAAAAATTCGAAAAAAAAATGAAAAAAATTGTTAAAAAAAAATTAAATTTCCAAAAAAAACAATAATATAAAAATATATATATATATATATATATATATATATATAAAAAATAATAATCAAAATAACCCTGGAAACGTAAAACAAAGAAAAAAAATAAAAATTCAAAAAAGAACCAATAAAAAAAAGAAATTAAAAAATATATTTAAAAAAAAATCTAAAATT
>ML777352.1:143479-164466 GCA_009831015.1 Picea engelmannii
ATTTTATTTTTAATATAAATTTGCTTTTAATTTTCTTTTATTAATTTTAATTGTTTTTTTTTCTTAGTTTTTTTAGTTTTTAATTTATAAAATAAAATAAAATTATATGTTTTTGTTAAATAGTCAAAAATAGCGTTATTTGATTACAATTATTGTTTGTTTATTGAAGTAATGGTAAACAATTTGTTAAAAATGATGTTTTCCACTATATTTTAAAAGTATGGAGCTATAAATTAATTGAGACACAATTATATGAAAAATATTAATTTCAAAAAAATAAATGGTAAAAAATATTTTTAAGATTGAAAGAATTATGAAAAAATGACTAAAAACACACAAAAAAAAAATTTAAAAATTTGAAAATAGATGAAAAATAAGCATTTAAAAAACATATTGTGGAAATATTATGGATGAAAATTTAAAATATCAAAATACCACCTAAAAATGGAGGGGGGTGCTACCAGTAGCACCATTATTTTTAAAAACGAGGTAAAACATGTGACCCTTGAAAAAATGAGAACTTGACAAAGTTCTTGTTAAGTTGGTAATATTGTTATCAATCAAAGTTGAGTTTCTTGTTGTTGTTTCTGCTTTAACTACTATGAGCATATATTTACGTCCATGTCTCCCTGCCCAAGTATGAGAGTAAACTCAAATGTGAGCTCTATGCAAATGAAAATATTTAAACATAAGAAATTGCTCATATACATAAGTAAACTCAATAGTTTCTCATATAAGATGATTGAGCTAGATTTCTTCACCCTCAATGAGGCCAGACACAAAGCGTAGAAACAACTGGTAGAGTGGCTCTAAACCTTAGCTAGTTCCAATTGCAATTTTACCATTTCCTCGACCCATGCATAAGAAATTTCTCATATACATAAGCAAACTCAATAGTTTCTCATATAAGATGATTGAGTTAGATTTCTTCACCCTCAACGAGGCTAGGTGCCAGAGCATAGCAACCAGTTGCTAGATCTCTAAACCCTAACTAGTTCCAATTGCAGTTTTACCATTTCCTGGGCCTACATTCAAGAAGCCAAAATTTTATTTGGTCGTGCTTCTTGCTTTGGTGCTGGTAGCTAAACCAGAATCTAAAAAAACAAAGTATTACAACCCTATTCCCCCAGGGGGAGTGGTTCACAGTTTGAAATGCTCACAAGTTAAGCTATTACATTACACATTCATGCTAACTAGTAAAAGATTTATAATATATGATTAAAAAACAATAATATATGATTAAAAAACAAAATATTGTAACCATAGTGAGAGGACCTTCATTTATCGATGGTTCAGGTTCACTGCTAATCAACCCACCAACTAGCTCTCTAAGTCAGGTAACTTCCAGTTTCTTCTTAGGAGGGCCAAATAGATTACATTTATGAATTGATTCACAGATATGGATGCAGGTGATGTGGTTAATCTACCTCCAGACCCATTCCTACTACCTTATCAAATAGTGCAATTCATTAGATAGTACTTTGTACTTTTTTCTCCTATAATACCGAGTATAAGATTTGGCAAGATCTCCCACTATAAATAGAGTTGTCTTCTCCTGGAGTAATGACTTGCATGGGCCAGAACAAAGAAAGAAAAGACATTGGTAATAGATTCTCATGTATGTAGTAAAGTCCCCAATAATAGAGACTAAGAAAACAAAGGAGGTAACTTGTATCAGGTCTAACTAAGACATGGTTCAGAGAGAGAACCTTATTGATTCTCTGCCACTTTCAATATGTTATGCCTTACCTGTTTCACAATGCCCTAGGTGATAGTGGAACACACTTCTTTCATTCACTCGAAGATTGGCTTGAACTACCTTATAGAATGATTTCCACAGATTCTTACATTCAGGCATGTGTCGAAGCAAGCGAACATATTTCAAATGTCTGGTCGACCGACCATATTTTTTTTTTTAAATAAAAAAAGGGTAGACCCTGCTATATTAGAGAGGCAAAAATCTTTTGCAAAATGTACAAAGAAGTATGTGTGGAGTTACCAAAAATGCTGTCGATAACCGGAAACCAGCATAGGTAAAACAGAGTAGCATGATAAAACGTAAAACCAAGTAGCATGATAGAACTTAGATATTGTAGCATCTGTCTTGCCTGAAGGAAACTAGGACAGATGTCTACAGTCCAAATATACATAAAACGGTAACAGAGTAAACTAGGAACCAAGAGCAAAAAAAAAACCTAGTTGCCAAGTGGCCTGTCATCCTCGTCCTTCTGCCACGTGAACCCAGCTGGGATGGCAAAAGCTTGCGTGCAGAGGGGACATTTCCTCTTAGTTGGTGCGTTGGAGAAAGCATCGAGGAGAATGCCCATACTCTGTCCCATGGTGCGGGCCTGATGCTCTAGGTCAGACAAGTGGCCACGGAGGTCAAACACAAGAGCCAGGTGCTCTTCCCGGAGGAGAGACCCATGGAAGCTGCCACCCACATCCACCGTGCCCATCGCCACTCCAAAACCAACATCGAACTCGCTCTGCTCCACAGCCACCTTTGCACCCACCGTTCATGCTTCCTTCGCCTGAATGTCATAGCTGCTAACATTGTCATCACCATGCCAGGGAATTTCTTCCACAATGCAGCCGGGGATGTAGTCGTCTTGTGCCGGAATGGAAGAGCGCTTCTCCTGAAGAGTATTTTCCACTATCGTCAAATCCTCCATGAACGGGTCTTCCACCACAACGCAGGGTGGAAACTCCTCCTCTGTTCCAGCAGCCTGCCCGTCTTCCTGGATATTGGTCTTAGCGTCACGGCGACAACCGGCTCCTTCTTCGGCTATGGTGGCGAGGAGCACCCACTTCTCTGCCCTTGCTTTTTTCCTGATGATGGAGGTCGCCAGAGCCAAGGCTCGCTCCAGTTGCTCTCTCCGACGCCTCTGTGCCTTGCGAGCATCCCATGCCGCGCCACGACGAGGTCTTCCTCTTTTCCGAGCCATGGGGAGAGAGCAGAGCGAATACAGTAAGAGGCAGGTAAGCCAAGACAAAAGTGAATTTATTTGTAGGGCGCGAGTAGGCTTAACCTGTTTCATTTCAAACAGAGAGAGATACACCGAAAAAGCTGAGAGTTTGAGCGCGAAAGGAGCTGGGCTAAACCAGAGCAATCCAGCAAGAATTAGAGCCGAGGCAGGTGCATCCCTGCTCTGTTCGGACATGAAGAAATTCATATAGTCAGGAGCCGAGGCCATTTGCCCACATTTAACCTCTCCCATCCCGAGTGCGCTGTGATTTTTAATGAACGCACGAGGGAGGAGTACATCCATCCTATGTCTGCTGCAAAGGCCGTCCCCCATCGTTAATGTTGGCTTGTGGGTGGCGGCCCTCGGCATTTAAGCCCAGACCGAGTGCACCTCTAGCTGTCACCAAATGGCTGTGTGTCACCCCATCTGGGGGGTCGACCGACCATTTTACATATATAATATGAAATATTTGTTTTCTTTATAAGAAGAAAAAAATTGAATTTAGTAAGTATGGTTAGAAATAAATAATTTTTTAATTTAAAGAGTTAATTAAAAGAAAATAAATTTAATACTAACTTACATATTACTAAAAGAAGCTTTGGTAAAATTTCTGAAAAGATGGCTCTAGCGAAGAGAAAAAAAATGAAAAAAATGATTTTTCTAAGTATAATTAGAAATATGTAATTTTTTAATTTAAAGAGTTAATTAAAAAAAAATTAACGTGTTTAACCGGAACTCAAATATTACTAAAAGAATCTTTGGAAAAATGTCTAAAAAGATGGTTCTCCATATTGCCTTTGGGCATAAACTCTTTAACCAACACTCTTTCCTCTCCTAGTCCTCACAACAATAACCCACCTATTCCCCACCTATTTCACTAACTGGGGATAACCCACAAATTTAACCAACACCCTTTCCTCTCCTAGTCCTCACAACAATAACCCACCTATTTCACCAACTAGGGATAACCCACCAATTTCATCAACCGGGAATGCCTCAATGGGCCTAAGAGTATCATCGCCACTTAAGAAACACGCCAATAATCCAAAAACACCATAAGAAATTTCCCAAAAATCCCCAAAAAACAAACTCCATAAAAAAACCAAATTCTCACAGTAGCCAAATTGCAAAAGCCTAAAAACAAAATATTAGTGACATTACCAGCCATTGGCTTGCGAGAAGAAAGAGAAGAAGAGAGCGAGCCACTTGGTATAGAGCCAACAATGTCTTCAGTGGAGAACTCATACACGTCTTCGATGCAAAAAACTTCTCCAATGAAACTCAAGTGGAAGGACTTGGTCGCTTCACCCCACTCTATGGGACTTTCTAGACCAAGGAATTCACCAAAACTGGAATCATTAACTTATCAACCCAAACTAATCTCTTATTCAAAATGAGCAATGACTGTAATCTATTTTGGGAAAAAATTTGGGCAACTTTAACTTTAGTCAGCTCTTAGCTACTATAGTCTACAAGAAGCTCTGGTCATGGCATGCTCACAATTTTAATTGACTTTAACTTCAAATTTAGTCTGCAAGAAGTTCTGGTCATAACTTGTCCACCACCCCTTCTTCCATAGCTTGCTTGTTTACCTTGGTGAGAATGACAAGAGTATGTTAGATACTTTATTAAAGGGACAAATATGAATATTTCAATAAAGAAACATGAAGAACCCTTTAGACAAATACCTTTAATATATTATATGCACCCCAAGACTTCGATGCTCACATGAGTGACCTCACTAAGTGTAGGGGGCTCCAAAATTACAAAAGATAGGGAAATTTTAAAAGAATTGATTAATTATTTTGATGATAAAGTTAATAAAAAATAATTAATTCTTTAGTTTAGCTCAGTAGAATCTAAACAATTGTCATTGATATCTCCTTCAACCTCATACAAAGAGCCTAATGTTTCCCTTGTTCTCCATGTAACACCATTTGTCATATTTGTTGTTGTTGTTGGCATGTTTTACAGGAAGCATGTGCTTGTCATTGATGGCAAGAACAACAACGACGATGGAAAATAGGAACAACACAAGCTCAGGAGGAGAAGCAAACAGTATGAAGAGATCAAATCTCAGAAGGGAAATCGTAGCAAAGAAACGTGATTAGGATCAAAATCTCCACAGGACAAACCAAAAGGATTGAGAATTCGATCACACGAATCTCTGTCAGTTGTCAGATCAAATTAAGTGGTGGGACAGGATAAGCTAGAAGATCAGCATCGAAGATAGATTGAGCCATCGATCTAAGAACATGATCGACGAACAACATTTGGTTCACGTCAAAAGTTGCAAGGAGGTTACTATTCGGGGAATCTCACTTCAGAAGAATTGGCAACTTTAAAGTCGAATTACCTGAAGCCTGAAATTTGAAATGAATAAGGACCATTGGATATGGAGAAAATGTGATGACCATTAGATCAAGGAGAACCATGTCAGTAGACCACCTCAACAAGGACATGTGGTAGACCTTGTCAGCAAGAACATGTGGTAGACCATGTCAGCAAGGACACATGGCAACCACTCGACCCGTGCCAAGTCAACAGGTGACATGTGTAATGTTACGTCACTCCGGGAGATTTACTTCGAGAGTTTTTACCACCAACAAATGCCCTAATTCCCAAAGTCCCGAATGTCGAAGCCTCGAAGTGGACATGGGTTGTCTGATTTGAAGAACACTTTGGGTGCATCTTCAACCATTGATCTATTACAGTGGAGGAACAGTGTAAGTGGAAGTGTTAACTGACAACAAGCGGTCTCTACCGCCTATGACTTATTCAACAGGTGACCATTCCAGAGGAGAATGAAGCAACGATTATCCTAAACTCCCAAATTTTTGAAGTCAATTATGATCATTGATTGTGCAGGAGGGTACATGTCAATGGATCATGAACTCTGGGAAAACGCACAGGAGAAAGGTTTCAAATTGCCAGAAGGACATGTGGCATAAATCTGTCTATTTCGTGGAAAAACACTCTAGGAGAAAGTGAAGGAAGCGAAGTTGAGATTTGAAATCCCCGAAGCCCAAAGAGCTGAAGGAGATGAGGACCGTCGATCTGTAGGAGGACACACGTCAACATATCGTGTACTCCAGTTGGAACACTCCGAGAAAAAGTGAGCAAGGAAACTTGAGAGTTGATATTTTCGAACCTCGAATACTTGAAGGGATTGCAACCATTTGATTCAAGGGGACATACGTCGTTAGATCGTGGACTCTGGGTGAAACACTATGGGAGAAGGCGAGTGTAGAGGAGTTGAATTTCCTAAAGGTCAAAGTCTCGAAGTGAATGAGGACCGATGATTTGAGGAGGAAACATGGCAGGAATCTGTGGACTCTGGCTAAAATGGTTCTAGGAGAGTGTGAAGGTTGAGAATTGAAATCGTTGAAGCTCGGAGTAGTGAAGCAGATCTCGATCGTTGATTGAGAAAGGGGATACAGGACCATTGATCTAGTTGAGAGGTAAAATCCCCGAAGTAGAGGCAGAGCCATTGATTTAGAAGGACGGGTGTCAAGAGATCATCAACTCTGGAAGATTGGTGTACAGAGGAAAGCAGGGTTTGATATTTGAAACTCTTGGAGCCCAGATCATGAAATAAATCATAGCCGTTGATTTCAGGAGGTTAGATCTGATCCGCAAATAATGAAATAACAAATCTGAACCATCCGTTCAGGAGCACTGTCAATATCGTGAGATCGATGGTCCCGTCGTATTGCAGGGTCAGAACATGCTCGGGTCTTAATTTTTTGTGAGAAGGCCACAATCAAAACCACAGTATCGCCAAAGGCATACATGGACCTCTATAGTGAATTGCGAGGCAAAAAGCAGTTTTCCCTTAAACCACCTTCGGTCACACCCACAATCACGTGGTCACATGAGAGCATTGCCCAAGGTCACATCAATGGAAGATTGAGAAAGGAGATAGCACTACTAGGCTCCACATTGGAGGTTACGCATTGAAAAGTAAAAAAGGCCTCTGCGTGTATAATCCAACGATGCTGATCAAACAGAATCTAATCGAAGGGTTGTTGTTTTGTCTCATGATTTATTGATCAGTTACAATTCAGTTACACTAACTGAATCATTTTCCTGGGCAATTGAATCATTGTTCCTAAGCGTTGGAATCATGATTATTGAGCGTTTTTGAGATTCCCGACTTGAGCGTTGGAGATGCGGAGTGTAACAGATGATGAGAGTAGGAATAAAAGAAAAATGTCGTGACAGAGAGATGTTTTTGTTTCTCTGTAAATTTCAAACTGTAAGAAATGAATATTACAACATGAACTGAGGGAGAAAATGCAAATATGAAGAACATAAGATGGATAGAGAAAAAATGGTGAAAACAACAGACTGTACAAGAACTTAAGCATAAGAAGATACGAGCAGAAAGACACTGATGCAGGCAAAGCAGAGCAGTGTAGAAGAACAATGATGCGACTAGTAATCCATTGACAAATATTATGTCACTGTAATAAATTTCAGCAAACAAAGATTTATATTTCAAGGTGGTAGGGTGGTGCTAGGGAGGACTGTTGTCCTCATAGTTTCAAGTGGGTGCTTGAACACAAGGAGTTGTAGCTTCCATCTGGTTGCAGCCAGAAAAACCAGGGTGGTAGGGTGGTGCAAAGGAGAACCATTGTCCTCTATTATACAGGTTGGTGCTTGTGTGACTGGAAGTTAGTGCTTCCATCCAGTTGGTGTTGGAACACTCAGGGAGTTGGTGCTTCCTTCTAGTAGGTTCTAGAGAAACCAGAGAGTTGGTGCTCTCAGCAAGTTGCAACTTGTTAAAGCAGAGGTTGTAGCCTCATTTTTATTTGGTGCTCAAATAAAAATGATGTACAGAACTTAAAGATTGGCTATCATTCCAAGAAGAAGAGGTTTTCTCCTTTATGGGTTTCCTCATGAATATTTATCTCTATGTATATCATATGTGTGATTGATGTTAATTATTCCTATTATTCATGACTTGCATAATATTGATGATCACTTGGAGAACATTAATAATATTTCAATAGGAATAAAATTGTTTAAGCACAGTAACAACTGATTCACCCCCCCCCCTCTCAGTTGTATTAGTATTTCCAACAATTGGTATCAGAGTGGGTTCCTTTTAGCTAAAGGTAGACCAATAATCTTAAACATGACAAGTCATGAAGGAACTTTGACCAATAAGCCTCATCAGTTTGATGGAATAAATTTTGCTTTCTGGAAGGTTAGAATGAGAACATACATTATGGCCTTAGGTGCTGATGTTTGGGATGTTGTAGAGACTAGATATACAAAACCTGTTGTGCTATCTTTCAAAGATGATAAGTTAGAATTTATCTTCAATGCAAAGGAAATGAATGCTATCTTGAGTGGGCTTGCTGAAGTTGAATTTGTAAAAGTAATACAGCTTGATTCTACCAAAGAGGTGTGGGATAAACTCATTAGCAATTATGAAGGAAATGAGAAAGTAAAAGATGCCAAACTTCAAACATATAGATTGAAATTTGAACAACTAAAGATGAATGAGGATGAAACAGTTAATAAATATTTCTTAAGAGTTGAGGAGCTTGTGAATGTTGTGAAGGGTCTTGGCGAGAAGATTGTAGATGCATTTTTAGTTCATAAGATTTTAAGATCTCTACCAAATAGATTTAATCCAAAAGTTTCCGCAATAGAAGAACTGAATAATATTAAGATTTTTTCTATTGATCAACTTCTAGGAACTCTAACTGCTTATGAAATGAGGATTAATAAAGATAAGCCCACCTCTAGAGAAGCATCATTTAAAGAAGATAAGAATGAGGATTCTAAGCCTGATGAAATTGAAGAAAAATTTGTGAGAAGACTAAAGAAAGGATCAGGAAAATACCAAGGCAATATTCCTTTCAAATGTTTTAACTATGGAAATATAGGTCACTTTGCATCTAAGTGTCCACACAAGAAAAAGGACCAAAACTCTGAAGGTGAAGAGAATTACAAATCCAAGAGATTTGGTAAAAAGAAAAGTTTATGTGTAAACAATGATGACTCTTCAGAAGACACAGATAGTGACTCTTGCTGTGAAGATAAGGTTAATGACTTTATGCTTATGGCCAAAGAGGATTATGATAATAAAAGCACAAGAAGTGATGTTAATGATGAAGAAGTTGTGGTTGATATGGAAGGTGATCTAATTAGTTCTTTAGAAGAGATTGAAAAACTCAAACTTAAGAAGAGAAAGCAAAAACAATTGTTGATGCAGTTTGAAAAGAATCGTAAAAAAATCGATGAATACTTTGCCCTGCTAAAAGTGGAGTTAGAAGAGGCAAAGAAAATAGAGGACACTCTGAAACAATAGTTATTAAAGAAGAAGGCAAGATGTGAAGCCTTGGAAGAAGAGGTAGTAAAAACCAGAAAAGAGATGGAGAAATTTAAGGCATTGTATCTCCAAAATCTTTCAAGCATTAAAGCCTCAGCAGAACTAAATGACATTCTGAGCAAACATAGATCTCCTTTGTTGAAGACTGGCTTAGGTTATGTAAGTGGTTCACGTAGAAAACAGACAGAAAGCAAAGATCCAGTAAATATGATCAAGTTCCAAGTCAGCAGAGAATTAGAAAATGTGAGTACTCTGCCACCAAAAGCTAATAAAGACAAGGTGATCCCTGATAAAAAACAAAGATATCAGAATATGGAGCAACAAATGCCAAGAATAAGGCCATCCTTCAGGTACCAAAATTTCTTCCATGGTTATTTTTTTTACTGCTCTAATTTTGGTCATAAGATTGCAAATTGTCAAATTAAGTTTAGAGACATGCAACTGAGTGTTGGTCACTATAATTCCTTAATTAATTTCAAACAACCAAGTGATACATAAATTATCAACCCAGGGAAGTATTTTTATTGCAAAGATAGCCACGCACTGTATATGCTCAATTCCAAAAGCAACTTAAAGTTGTAGTAAAAGAAACTATACTAATCACACTTGCTTGAATGAACTGAAGTTCTGAATTAAATCACAGGAAAGCAACCTCCCTATTGCAGTTTTTAAAGATTAATCTAAGAATCTTGGATTACATTAAAATAATACTTGCAACAGGAAAGAACAACTATTCTGCAATCAAAGAACAGGACCCTTACTCTCAAACAGAGACTCCAGTACTGACACTCTTTCATGAAAACAGTAATGCAGAAAAAGATAAATCTATCTAGCAGAGAACAAGTCCATCTAGTTCCTTCCTTTCTAAGTAGGAACCTTAAGCCCTATTTCTGTTTATCACACTTGTGAAATTGAGATTACAGAGAACAGGATGGTCCGATCCCTTCCTTTCTGAGCAGGGACCCTTAACCCAGTCTCTGGCTAACACACTTACAGAAATAATGGAAATCTATAGAGGAAAGGATGTTCTGATTCCTTCCTTTCTAAGCAGGAACCCTTAACCCAATATCTGGCTAACACACTTGCAGCAGTAAATAAAATCTATAGAGGATAGGATGTTTTGATTCCTTCCTTTCTGAGCAGGAACCCTTAACCCAATCTCTGGCTAACACACTTGCAGCAGTAAATAAAATCTACAGAGGACACGAAGTTCTAATTCCTTCCTTTCTGAGCAGGAACCCTTAACCCAATCTCTGGCTAGCCTCATAAAATCATCACACAAGATTGCTAATAAAAAGGATTACGAATTTCATTCAATAAACTAAGACAAAGTCAGTAGTGTTTCAGCAAAGCGGAATTCATTAAAAACAGTGTTTTAGCAAACAAAAGTTAACCAAAGCATAAACATAAATTGTATTAACACACTTCTAAACTAATGGGTGAATCTTGTGAAGAAGGTGGGCCCTCCCTTCTCACAAGATTCCCCTGGAATGGGAAAACTAGAGAAAGATACTCAAAGCAGTATTTTATTCATCTATCAAAATATCTTGTTACAGTCTGAAAAATGAAGTACACCTCCCTCTCTTTCTGAAGCTTTTCAATACATAAAACTTGGATCCCTCGAATGAAGAATTCCCCCTATTTAAAGAGGGAACCCCCTTTGATACAATATATCAAAAATTACAATGTATATCTGAGTCCTATCTTTAGTCGGATCTTCTTTCTAAACCAGAGCAAGATGTCCTGGTCTCACGCAACATAAATGGTATTACAGGAGCTAGATGAGGTATTACTGTTATGACTGGAGTAACAGCTTCTTCTCATAGCTGTCGATGCTATTTCATCATCACAATTCATGGGTTGTTTCAGCCATGTGAATTGTGCTCTTGACTGTGTCGGCTTTGGTGCTTGTTGACCGCTGACTATAACGGCTTCCTTGTGTTTCAACATCGTTGGTTCTGGCGGTCTCCACTGTGTTTCAGCATCTGTAGCTCTGGACTGTGTAACAGCTCTGTGTTTCAGCATCTGCGACTCCGGACTGTGTGACAGTTCTGTGTTTCAGCAACAGTGACCTTGGACTGTAATAGCTCTATGTTTCAACATCTAGGCTATGTAACAGTTCTGTGTTTCAGCATCTGCAACCTAGACTGTGTTTCAGCAACAGGCTTCAAATGCTAATCTGCAGTCTAATCAATGGTTAAGTCCAAAAGTAATGTAAAATATTATGCAAAACAGATTAAATGTATAGTAATGAGAAGGGACGTTGTATACCTTTGGAATGATCAGATGAAGTGGTAGTATGAGTCTAAATACAAGTGATCAAGGGTATAATAGTGGCAAAACGTATAGGAAAAAAGGTACATTGTGTGGTCCTAACATCCCCCCCAACTCAAGGTGTTGCATGTCCTCAGGCAACTCACTCTGAATCAGAGTCTGAATACCGACTCTGAGCATGTAAGTTACTCAAGCAGTAACTTTGGGAGGTACTGTCTGTTGGCGTTCTGAACCCCTGGACCTGCTGTAATCTTTGCCATGCTACTGTCTTTGCCTTCTGAGGCAGCTTATAACTGACTTGATATCTTTCTATTGGCAACCAGAGGATGGGAAAGTAAAACCTGTACCCTATCCAGTTTTCATCACAATGTCTAACGCACTGGATGTAGCTGGGTACCCTGGAAATTGCTACTTCTAGGTTGGCAGGACCAAAAGGATGGTGCTCTTGTCTCTTCTCAGTGGATTGCTGCCAAAACAGGTTATTGGACTGGAGGGCAGGAATCTCAATGGATGTGATGCTATGCTGACAATCTTGGAGCACTTCTGACTGTAACTGTTGAACATGTTCAGTCACCCCTGGTTATTTTAAGAACTCATAATATTCTGAAATAAAAGTGGCTGCCCTCTGTGGTTCCGGTCCAATCCAGAGGAGGCGATTATCTTCATTGTGCTTAGCAGCCAAAAAGTCATTTTTCCACAAAATCTGATTATAAAGAAATGAATGCTCGAATTTGAACATCCCCAACAAGGGGATTTATGTTTAGCAGTCTATTTTCGGGAATGGCCTCATTATGGAAGTATGCCTCACATAAGAGGTGTTGATCCCTAGTAGAGGCTGCTACAAAAGTCTTGACAAAATATGCTGGTTGTATTACCCCATGGGGTTTACCTTCTATAATTGATTTGATCTGGAACCATGTGAGTCTCTCCATAAGAAATAAGGAGTAGTTACAAGATAGTTTCCTTGTGGTGAGTAGCTTCTGTACCAAATCAAATATCAAGACCAATCTGCCTTTCAAGTCTTTATTCTTCATCTTGAGGTCACGAGCTTCCTGGCATATCTATTCTGATGCTTCCCAATTTGAGAAAGTGTGATTTATCCAGGTTTGTTTGTGCACTTGCAGATGTTTGGCCTGTGTTTCAGCATACTCCTTCTTCCATTTTTGTATTTCTGCATGTTCATCCCATAGTTGAGTCTGTGTTTCAGCATTGGAAGTAGTGGGATTAGGCAAGGTTTGAGTAGATTGTTCCCTAGAAGTGGAGAGATTGATCTGATTGGGAGGTGAAAATTCCTCCATGGGCATTGTTTGCACAGCCTTATTAACAACAGTAGGGAATTCTCTTGCTGCAATGCAGGGTTCAGTCTTGAGCCTGGAAGGGCCTGCTGGTTCTTTTGTTGTAGCAGGTTCAGTCTTGAGCTTGCTAGGGCTTGCTGGTTCTTGTGTTGTAGCAGGTTCAGTTTTGAGCTTGCTAGGGCCTGCTGGTTCTTGTGTTGCAGCAGGTTCAGTTTTGAGCTTGGTAGGACCTGCTAGTTCTTGTGTTGCAGCAGGTTCTTCCTTGACTTCAAAAGGTGAAGGAGTAGGGGATGCTCCTGGTACTGGAACTTGAACCACCTTATAGCCTGCCTGATAGTAAATATCGCCACATTGGCAGCACATATATTCTTTTCATATGTTTTATGTAGTTTGTTCTGCCAGGGTTGCTATATGGCTTGAGGTGTACGAATTGAGTTCCTTTTCATATGCTTCCTTTGCCCTGGCTAACTCCTGCCTATATGCTTCTAGTTCTGACTTTAAAAACTCATTCTCCTGCAAGACAGATGCCATTGTTGCTTTAGGTTGTTGGGAAGGAGCAGTAGGAATGGTAGCTGTTGCTTGCGTTTCAGCTTCTTGGTGAAGGAAAAGTAAAGTTTCAGCACCTTCAACCTCTAATTCTTGTATATCAATTTCAATATCAGTGGCTGGTTCTTGTGTTTCAGCCACTGAATTCGTAGCTGGTTTTTCAGCCACTTTGCTTGGGGAGGGTGGTGTTGCAGCATCCTGGGCCTGTGATTCCTGTAATTCAATTTCAATATCAGTGGTTGGTTCTTATGTTTCAGCCACTGGATGGGTAGCTGGTTGTGTTTCAGCTACTTTATTTGAAACAAATGATGTCTAGGCATCTGGTTCCTATAACTCAATTTCAATGTCAGCGGTTGGTTCTTGTGTTTCAGCCATAGTTGTTTCCTGTGTTTCAGCTATGGCTGGTTCTTTTGTTTCAGCCACTGAGTGGGTAGCTGGTTCTTGTGTTTCAGCTACCCTATGTGAGACAGATGATGTTAGAGTATCTGGGGCATCTGGTTCTTGTGTTTCAGTGCCCGTGGTTGGAAAAGGCAAAGATCCTGGGATTGGGGAGGTCAAAGGTGTACGGGGGTGTCAGTCGAATTGGTGGGGAATCTAGGGTAGTGGCCACAAAGGGTGGCCTTGTTGAGCTTCTTTTTCATTTTTTCCTAAAGAAGGGTGGAAAGAGGGGAGTTTGCTTCCGTTTTCGGGAAGGTCGTTCTTCAATGATGGGGCAGGAGGGATTATCCAGTTCAGAGTCATCACTTAGGATATGAAGGGTGGGAGTGGATGACTCTGGTGTGGTATACGACGACTCTGGTATGGTAGGGGGACTGGTTGGTTGTGTGGGCGGGCTATTGGGTATTTCGGGGGAAACTGGGGGGTTTTGCGGTTGCTGCTCCTGAGGATTTTCAGGGACTTCAGCAGTTGGTTCAGGGTTTATGGGTGGGTTGTTTAATGGATGGTTCTGCTGGGCAAAACTCCTGTGGATGAGTAATTGAACGAGATGGTGGTGGTTAAGTGACAGGGTTGGATATTTGGCCTTTCTACAGTAATGTGCCATATTCTTCAAACAGCCCAGCAAATAATAGGGAATATTGACCCATCTATTATGCCTTAAATGAGAAAGTAGGAGAAAGTCATGCTGATACACTACCTGATATTGACCTTCGCAGGTCAGGTAATGCTTGATAAATCTGGCGACTTCTAGACATGGTGGTGGAAATGAGCTGAGCTGAACACCTCTTCCTTTCAGTTCAATGCGTTCCTCGGGTAGGAAGAAGTTCTACTGAACAGTCCCAATGATATGTTTTCTGCTGAACATTCGAGTGTCGTTCATGGGGAGGCCTGAGACCTCTTCTATGTCTTCCTCTGTTACTGATATTTGCACTCCTTCGATGACAGAATGGTCCTCCTAAAGATTTCGGGCAAACTGTAGGACTTGTTGTTCGTTATATCCTTGAAGTCTGCGGAAGTAATTGAGCCACCCTGCCTGCTGGAAGATTTCATACACTGTTGGGTAGTGTTCCAGTAGTTCCATGGTGGCGGGCTCATTTCGTACGATAGATCCTCCCATGGCTACCGGCTTGGTAAGATACAACGTCGAGAGTTTGTGTATTAGCTTCTGCAGAGTGAGTTTTCCAAGCGATGTTATGCAGGAATAGTGGTTAAATGCGCGAAAGGGTGGTGAATTAGGGATGACGGTGGTGAAATTGGGTGTAATGATGGTATTGTGGATTTGATGTGTACTTCCCCTCCCGTCAAGTGCAGTTAGTATTAATTGCACTTGAATGGTCATAATGACATAGAATCTTTCTCATTAACTATAGCCTAACTGAATTACATAAAATTTACATACCTCGCCTTACCATTTGATTCATTCTGCAAACATATCATGCCTGTCAGTGGTAGTCCTATTGTGGCAGCGAATTTTGAATTGTGTCGAGGATTTGCTATCTAGAAGGTCAAACTATAATCTGAGGGCGTAAAATCTTGCTGACGGATGATGGTGAAAGACTGGTGTTTCGGCAACAGAGAAAGATGAAACAAGTGTTGTAGATGAAGAACTGCTGAGCAATGGTGTTTCATCATCTGAAGGAAGTCAAAAGTGTTGAACGGTGGTGTTTCAGCATCGGAAGAAAAAGTGATGAACCACGTGTTTCAGCAATGGAAGAAAAATGATGAAGGGTTGTTGGCAACGGTGTTTCAGCAACAGAAGGGGAAAGGCGAAACAATTGTTGGACGGAGTTGTTTCGTCAATGAAAAATGGCGGATTGGAGTGTTTTGGGAGTGGGAAGAATAAAAAGTGTTGAACAGTGGTGTGTCAGCATCGGGAAAAATGATTAAGGGTTGCTAACAGTGGTGTTTCGGCAACAGAGAAGAGTCAAAAGTGGGGAACGGTGGTGATTCAGCAGTGGAGGCAAGTCAAGAGTGTTGAATGGTGGTGTTTCAGCATCAGAAGAAAGTCAACAGTGCTTATCAGTGGTGTTTCAGCATTGTGAGAGTCAACAGTGCTGAACAGTGGTGTTTCAGCATCGTGAAAGCTTGTCTCTTTGAAGTAGGATCGTCCTCTCCTAGTGGCTATGCTTCGATCGGGATTCTACAAAAATCAACTGTAGCATGGTATTTCTTGACAGGGATTATTAGTAAATAAAATCTAATCTAATCTAATACTAAAGAAAATTAACTTAAAAGAAATTAATTGCTATTAGGGGTAGAAACCCCCTCAACGAAAAGAAAATTGGCATCTGCCATGCATGTGGCCTTAAAATATTCTTTAGAAATAGGTCGCTGGTACAGACGGAGCCGATGACCATTTACAAGTAACGGAGTTCTGGAGTCATCGATTGTGAGGAGCCTTACTGTTCCATTGGGAAAAACTGTATCTACTTCGTAAGGTCCAAGCCATCTTGTACACAGTTTCCCTTGAAATTCTTTGAACCGAGAATCATACAGTAGGGCCCAATTACCTTTTTGGAACTGTTTGTTTTTGATATTTTTGTCATGCCATTGTAATCTTTGCTATTGAATTATGGTTGTTTGCTGAATGGCATCTAATCTTTTCTCCTCTAGTTCATTAAGCTGCTACAACATGGTTGTCTGTGCATCGGTTAGATCAAGGTTGACAGCTAAAGCAGTCCTTAAGGTTTTTATCTCAAATTCCATAGGGAAAACAACACTCTTTCCATAGACTAATTCATAGGGAGAAAATCCTGTAGTATTTCTCCAGGTAGTTCTGTAGGCCCATAGTGCTTCAAGGAGCCTGTAGGAACAATCCTTCCTACTTTCCTTTACTATTTTTGTGAGAATGGCTTCTATTACTTTGTTTGTGCTTTCCACCTGTCCATTGGCTTGGGGGTGGTATGTTGTAGTCATTCTCTGTTGAATATGATATTTCTGAAGGGTGGCTTTAAATCCATGAGAAGTGAAGGGAGGTCCTCCATCTATAACTAATTCTCTTGGCATTCCAAATCTGGTGAAGATGTCTTTAAATAAGAAATCTATAACTGCTTCTTCAGTTTCTCTGTGGAGTGCCTTGGCTTCCACCCATTTAGTCATGTAGTCTGTGCAGACCAGTATATAAACTTTTTGATTGGATGGAGGGTTGATGGGTCCTATGAAGTCTAAGGTCCATGTTTCAAATGGTTCCAGTACTACCTGGGGGTTTAATGGCATTTCATCTCTATGATTAGGTTGGCCTACTCTTTGGTAGCTATCACAGGCCTTGTCATATTTCTTTGCATATTTGAAGAGTGAGGGCCAATAGTACCCCATCCTGAGAATTTTATATGTTGTTCTTTTGTCCGCAAAATGCCCTCCACAAGGGCCATCATGACAAGCTTTCAATAGATCATACACCTCATCTTCTCTAATACACCTTCAAATCTCTTGATCAACTTCTGTATGGAAAAGGTACCTACTTATCCAACTATACCGAGCACTTTGATGAATAATACTTTTCTTCTCTCGATAGGATAGGTGTGATGGTAACTTCCCTACAACTAAGTAGTTAGCAATATCTACATACCAAGGTGAGTGAGCAGAAACTGCAAATAAATATTCATCGGGAAATGAATCATCTACTGGGGTATCATCATCAGGTGTCAATCGAGAAAGGAAATCAGCAACTACATTCTCTTTTCCTGGCCTATCTACAATTGTAATATCAAATTCTTGCAATAATAATAGCCATCTGGTAACTCTAGCATTTGTGATAGGTTTATTCATTAAATACTTGATAGCTGAGTGATCAGTATGGACAAAAGTAGAATATCCAGTAATGTAATGTCTAAATTTATTAATTGCATAAATAACTGCTAAGAATTCCTTCTCGGTGACTGTATAATTAAGTTCAACAGGGGTCATATTCTTGCTGATGAAATATATAGCATAAGGGAGGTGATTTTCTTCCTATCCCAAGATAGCTCCTATAGCAGTGTCTGAAGCATCAGAGGATATGTGAAAGGGAAGTGTCCAATCAGGTCCTCTAAGGATAGGAGTTGTAGATAACTGATGTTTAAGTGTATTAAATGCTTCTTGACAGAAATTAGTCCATTTGAATTCAGCATTTTTCATCAGTAAAACAAACAGGGGGGGAGCTATTTTGGAAAAGTTCTTAATAAATCTTTTGTAGTATCCAGCATATCCTAGAAAGCTTCTTACCTCTGTTTGGGTTTTGGGGGTAGGAAGATCCTTAATGACTTGTATTTTGGATGGGTCTACTTGAATTCCTTGAGATGCGATAAAATGTCCAAGCACTATTCCTTCACTCATCATCATGTGGCATTTTTCTGTACTTAAGGAGAGTTGGGCTTGTATGCATCGTTTGAGTACCTTCTCAAGGTTTTCCAGTGCTTCCTGGAAAGAAACACCATAAGGAGTAAAGTCATCCATAAAAATTTCCATAGAGTCATTAAGCATATCAAAAAAAATTCCTAAGACTGCCCTTTGAAAAGTTGTTGGTGCATTACATAGTCCAAATGGGAGGACTCTATAAGAAAAGGTTCCCCAAGGGATAGTAAAGGTGGTTTTATCTTGATCTTGAGGTGAAATTTTAATCTGGTTGTACCCACTGAAACCATCTAAAAATGAGAAGAATTTCTTCCCTGACAAATTATCTAACACTTGATCAATGAATGGTAATGGAAAGTGATCTTTCTGAGTGGCTTTATTTAAAGCTCTGTAATCCACACATACTCTCCATTTCCCATTCTTTTTAGGAACTATTACCAATGGGGACACCCATTCACTGTCTAATATGGGATAGATAAACCCTGCGTTGAGCAGTTTTTGAAGTTCTTCTTTGAGAATTTCTCTTAAGTTCGGGTTCATTTGTTGCTGAGGTTGGCAGATTGGCCGACAATCTTCCTTAATATATATTCTATGAGTACATAATTTAGGAGAGATTCCTTTCATGTCTGTGTAATCCCATGCGAATGCCTCTTTATTTTCTCGAAGTAACTTCGTTAACTATTGTGTTTCAGCATCTGTCAAGTGAGGGATTATATTTAATGTTTTGCCAGGTTCAATTTCGAACGGTATGCTTTTGGAGGAGATGGTTTTAGGTGTTTGGGGTGGGCTTCCAGAATTGAAGTTTTCTTGATTATCAGACTCCAACAGTGAAATTAATTGATTATGGATTTCTGGAGAGACAGAGGATGGCTCAAAAATAAAATTATTGATAATTTCATCCTCAGTAGAGTCTTTCAAGCTTAAATATTGTCCGATAGTCAAAAGAGGTTGAGTAGGTTGATCCTCAAAATCTACCGATACAGAATTATCACTGTTAGCCAGGGGTGTAGCATGAGGATAAAGTGTAAGCTGCTTAGTTTCATAACCATTTGAAATTGTCATTGATCCTGATCTACAGCTGATAAAGGCATCTGTTGTGGCTAGCCAAGGTCTACCCAGAATTAGAGGGTGCCCCCCCAACTTTGTTTTGGGTTGTAGCACTATAAATTCAACTGGATAATTCCAAGATTCCACAGAGATACTGAGGTCTTCAATGACTCCTTCTGGTTTAATTGTGGATCGATCAGCCAATTCTAGGATAGTAGGGGTCTCTCTGACTTCATCTTGTAATTGTAGTAGTTGTAAGGTTTCTAAAGTCATGATATTGGTGGCCGCACCAAGGTCTACCAGGAATCGAGGGATTATTGTTTTTCCAACTTGTACTGTAACAGTAAGGTGGCCAGAATCACCATATTTGACTGGGGGATTTTTACCTGACATTAGTACAGACAGGTCTCCCATAACATGGACTGTAAGGGGATCCTTAGTTTTCCTACCAGGCTTTTTCACACAAATATCTCGCATTGTCCTAGCATAGATTGGTACATCTCGAAGTGCTTGCAGTAAAGGAATTTTAACATATAAATTCTGTAATTCCCTGAGAAGATTAAAGGCTGGTGGTTCGGGCGTTTTAGTTAAGGCTAAACGCTCAAGAAATGGTGGTGTTGCTGTTTCAGTAGCATT
Organism: Picea engelmannii; assembly: GCA_009831015.1. NCBI lineage: Eukaryota > Viridiplantae > Streptophyta > Pinopsida > Pinales > Pinaceae > Picea > Picea engelmannii. The sequence goes on from ML777352.1 coordinate 163,360, forward strand.
GTTAGAGGATGATTGTACCTTTTCAGGTACATCATGCTCTTTTGTTTCCTCTTTATTAGAAGAGGTAACATCAGCTATTGTAGGTTCCACTACTCTTCCATATCGAAGATGAATATCATTTCATTGTGTAGGGAGAATAGAAAGTGTAGGTTGATTATAGATATCAATGCACTGGACAACTTTATTATTCAGGTTGGGGTTAGGTTGTACAGGTAGTTGGGGTCTTATTGTTTGGTTGATTGGAGGAGTACCTGCTGGTAAGGAGAGTGGTTGTGGGAGTTGAGGTAATTGATTTTGAAAGGGGGGTTGTTGTCCTCTCCAATTTTGATTCCACTGATTCTGATATGGATGTTGTTGTTGTGGAGGCCAAGAGGTCCATATTGAGGGGTCAACAAAGGGTGGGTTATTTTGTTGCATGGGTGGGTACGTTTGTTGCATGGGTGGGTAAGTTTTTTGCATGGATGGGTAGTTCATTTGATTAGTATATTGCATTTGATTGAAGGGGGCGTAACTCATTTGATTGAAAGCAGAATAATTATTCCAATGGTTAAATGGCATATTAGAGTTCATACCTTGTCCCCTCGGTTGCCATTGTCTCCTTTGTGTCATCAGATAGACATCTTTAGCTTCTTCGTGCGTTGGTTGTAATGTTGCCTTGATCCCTGGTAAAGATGGACAATTTTGGGTATCATGATCTTTGTCGCAGATAGTGCAGATTGGCTTTTTGTCTAGTGGACATTCTCTTTTTGGATGCTTATCTCTGCATTGAGGACAAAAGATAGACAAGGTTGCTTCTGCTTCTGCTTGCTTTTTCTTAATCTGTAGGGTATCCATTTGTGAGGCAAAAGAGCTTAACATTTCAGTTTTAAAATCTTCAAGCAAATTACCTATCTCAGCTCTTATTGCTCCCCCACTGGCTGATTTTTGGACTCTAGAAAATGTGGTGTCCCTGCTGTTTAATCTATTTCTTGAAGCTCCCCTTGAACATCTTTTGCATAAATTGACAATTTCATCATATGATTCCTTGGATATGTCCCCTTTCCCAAGCATATTTAGCATATCCAGAGAGTCATCCCTTACCCCTTTTAATAAAATAGTTTTGAGAAT
>ML777352.1:164633-196290 GCA_009831015.1 Picea engelmannii
CTACATAATATATCAAACTCAAACAGAAATTCATCAGGATCCTCTGAAGATAAACCATGAAAATTAGGCAATGCTGAGAGTGGAATGTTTTTCATGGGGGCTACTCCTCTAGGGAGATCACCAATAGGAAATCCTAATGTAGAGAAAGAATTTTCATCTTTTACCTCTCCTTCAGGATCTACCTGTTCTTCATGATGCAATTGTTCATTATACTCATCCATGTTTTCTTCTGTCTGCTCCCCTGCTGCACTTGCTCTGTCCTCAATGTCTCCTACTGGCTTTTGGACTGTCTCCGGACTCCAAACTTCTTTCCCTGTTCCAAAGGCTGCTTGGAATGAAGACTGGGAGTTTTGTTTTCGAAAGTTTGGTCGTTGAGCAGCAGATTCAGACTTTGATAGGATCTCGTCGATGTAAGTCTTTCTTCCTCCTTTTCCTTTTCCCTTGCCACCTGTAGGATTAGTGTCTTTGGGGTTTTTCATGCAATCTTTTTATCTAAAGAAAAGAAATCATAAGTGCTTTTGAAATCTATAGCTATCTTCCCCGGCAACGACGCCAAAATTTTGGTCACTATAATTGCTTAATTAATTTCAAACAACCAAGTGATACATAAATTATCAACCTAGGGAAATCTTTTTATTTCAAAGATAGCCACGCACTGTATATGCTCAATTCCAAAAGCAACTTAAAGTTGTAGTAAAAGAAAATATAATAATCACACATGCTTGAATGAACTGAAGTTCTGAATTAAATCACAGGAAAGCAACCTCCCTATTGCAATTTTTAAAGATTAATTTAAGAATCCTGGATTACATTAAAATAATACTTGCAACCAGAAAGAACAACTATTCTGCAATCAGAGAACAGTACCCTTACTCTCAAACAAAGACTCCAGTACTAACACTCTTTCATGAAAACAGTAATGCAGAAAAATATAACTCTATCTAGCAGAGAACAAGGCCATCTAGTTCCTTCCTTTCTAAGCAGGAACCTTAAGCCCTATTTATGTTTAGCACACTTGTGAAATTGAGATTACAGAGAACAGGATGGTCCGATCCCTTCCTTTCTGAGCAGGGAACCTTAACCTAGTCTCTGGCTAGCACACTTACAGGAATAATGGAAATCTACAGAGGACAGGATGTTCTGATTCCTTCCTTTCTGAGCAGGAACCCTTAACCCAATCTCTGGCTAGCACACTTGCAGCAGTAGATGAATTCTATAGAAGATGGGATGTTCTAATTCCTTCCTTTCTGAGCAGGAACCCTTAACCCAATCTCTGGCTAACACACTTGTAGCAGTAAATAAAATCTACAGAGGACAGGATGTTCTGATTCCTTCCTTTCTGAGCAGGAACCCTTAACCCAATCTCTGGCTAACACACTTGCAGCAGTAAATAAAATCTACAGAGGACAGGATGTTTTGATTCCTTCCTTTCTGAGCAGGAACCCTTAACCCAATCTCTGGCTAGCCTCATAAAATCATCACACAAGATTGCTAATAAAAAGGATTACGAATTTCATTCAATAAACTAAGACAGAGTCAGTAGTGTTTCAGCAAAGCGGAATTCATTAAAAACAGTGTTTCAGCAAACAAAAGTTAACCAAAGCATAAACATAAATTGTATTAACACACTTCTAAACTAATGGGTGAATCTTGTGAAGAAGGTGGGCCCTCCCTTCTCACAAGATTCCCCTGGAACGAGAAAACTAGAGAAAGATACTTAAAGCAGTCTTTTATTCATCTATCAAAATATCTTGTTACAGTCTGAAAAATGAAGTACACCTCCCTCTCTTTCTGAAGCTTTTCAATACATAAAACTTGGATCCCTCGAATGAGGAATTCCCCCTATTTAAAGAGGGAACCCCCTTCGATACAATATATCAAAAATTACAATGTATATCTGAGTCCTATCTTTAGTCGGATCTTCTTTCTAAACCAGAGCAAGATGTCCTGGTCTCACGCAACAGAAATGATATTACAAGAGTTGGATGAGGTATTGTTGTTACGACTGGAGTAACAACTTCTTCTCGTAGCTGTCGATGTTGTTTCAGCATTGCAATTCACGGGCTATTTCAACCACGTGAATTGCGCTCTTGACTGTGTCGGCTTTGGTGCTTGTTGACCACTGACTGTAACGGCTTCCTTGTGTTTCAGCATCATTGGTTCTGGCGGTCTCCACTGTGTTTCAGCATCTACAGCTCTGGACTGTGTAACAGCTCTGTGTTTCAGCATCTGCGACTCCGGACTATGTGACAGTTCTGTGTTTCAACAACAACGACCTTAGACTGTAACAGCTCTGTGTTTCAGCATATGGGCTGTGTAACAGTTCTGTGTTTTAGCATCTGTGACCTGGACTGTGTTTCAGCAACAAGCTTCAAATGCTAATCTGCAGTCTAATCAATGGTTAAGTCCGAAAGTAATGTAAAATATTATGCAAAACATATTAAACGTATAGTAATGAGAAGGGATGTTGTATACCTTTGGAATGATCAGATGAAGTGGTAGTATGAGTCTAAATACAAGTGATCAAGGGTATAATAGTGGCAAAAAGTATAGGCAAAAAGGTACATTGTGCGTTCCTAACACTGAGGATATCAAGAAATAAACAATCTTTGCAACATATAACTAAACATCCAATGAGTAGACAAAGTTGCACCAATCACTTTGACGTATTGAACAATGAGCTTGAATGCTATAACTATCATAACTTCAACCACAAAGATGCAAAATGCCATCCGAAGAATTACAAAGAAGATACAAGGATAAAACCCTTAGGTAGAAATGCCAGCACATGGAAAAAGAAAGATAGTGAAAAATGTGGTCTAGTACTTTCAGCTCAAAAACAAAAATACCCCTGGTATATAGAGAGTGGATGTTCCAAGAACATGACTGGAGACAAGGATAAGTTTTTTTCTATAAGTAAAAGCAAAACAGGAAATGTGACCTTTGGAAATGATGAACCATGTAAAATCAAGGGTAAAGGGATGGGGAGTTTAAGTAATGGCAAAGGAAAAGCCTAGGATGTTCTGCTTGTAGATGGGCTGAAACATAATTTGCTCAGTGTAATTCAAATGTGTGACAGAGGATGTGAAGTGGTGTTCACTTCCAAAGATTGTAAGAGAAAGTCTATAAACTCAGGACAAGTGGTGGCTAAAGGCATAAGGACAAATAATAATGTATATGTGCTAAAAGAAGATAGAGAAGAGTGTCATCTAAGAAAACATGATAAAAGTTGTTTATGGCATAGGAGACTTGGACATCTAAACTTTGACCACTTAATCAAGCTCAAAAATCTTGAGGCAGTAAAAGATCTTCCAAGAATATCAAAGCCACAAGATTCTATGTGTAAACCTTGCCAAGTAGGAAAGCTAACGAGGACATAGTTTAAATCCAAGAGCTCTACTTCAACAAAGAAACCACTCTAATTAGTTCATATGGATTTATGTGGACCATCAAGACAGGAAGGCACAAGGAAGGAAACCTACTTCATGTTGATCATTGATGATTACTCCAGACTCTCTTGGCTTGCTTTTCTCAAAGAAAAAGATGAAGCATTTGAGAAATTTAAAATATTTAAGGCCTTAACTAAGAATCAAATAGGCAATAGGTTAAAGGATGTAAGGTTAGATAGAGGAGGATAATTTATGTCAAGTGATTTCAAGGAATTTTGTGATAAACATGGGATCAATAGAGAATACACAATCCGAGTAACTCCACAGCAAAATGGAGTAGTTGAGAGGCAAAACAGAACAGTTCAACAAATGGCCAGGTCAATGATGAATGAGAAGAACATTGGTCAAACCTACTGGGTAGAAGCAATACACACAGCAGCCCATATTCTTAACAAATCCCACCTCAGACTACACAGTGACAAGACACCTTATGAATTGTGGTATGGAATACTTGCTTCAATCAAACACTTCAAAGTCTTTGGGAGTAAGTGCTACATAAAGAATATTAATGAAAACATTGGCAAGTATGATGACAAGGCTGATGAAGGCATCTTCTTAGGATATGCTACCAATAGTAAATGATATAGATGCTTTAATAAAAGATTGTATAAATTAGTTGATTGCATTGATTTAAAAGTTGATGAAGGAGTCCCAGTGAGAGAGGTGAGAAATATTGAGTCTTCTACAAAGGACACAGCTGAAGTTGGAGATGAACAGGTCCTAGAATCAGGAAAAGAAGACTCCGAGTCAGATGAAGATACAAAGACTCAGGCTGACTCAAATTAGCAGACAACATTAAATCCTTCCTCCAGAATTACTCAAAAGAATCATCCTGCAAGTCAGATAATTGGTGAGAAAGACAAAGGTGTACAAACCATGAGAAGGATAATCAAAGACACTGAGCAATCACATATAGCCTTCATATCCATGGTGGAACCCAATAACTTTAATGAATCCAGTGAAGATGTAAATTGGTTAAAATCAATGAATGAGGAACTGGATCAGATTGAGAAGAACAATACTTGGGAGCTTGTTCCTAGACTTGCAGATAAGAATGTAATTGGCTCCAAATGGGTGTTTAAGAACAAAATGAATGAACAAGGACAAATTGTTAGGAACAAAGCCAGATTGGTTTGTAAGGGGTATGCACAAGTTGAAGGACATGATTTTGATGAAACACTTGCACCAGTGGCAATATTGGAAGCCATCAAAATGTTTCTTACCTATGCATGTCATAAGAACTTTAAAGTATATGAGATGGATGTTAAGTCAACATTTCTTAATGGAGATCTAGAAGAAGATGTATATGTGGAGAAACCTGAAGGATTTTCACTAACAGATAATCGTGACTATGTTTGTAAGTTGAAAAAGGAATTATATGGACTGAAACAAGAACCACGAGCCTGGTATTATAGACTAGACAAATTTCTATAGGACAAAGGGTTCAAGAAAGGTATTGTTGACAGTAATCTATACATTAAGTCTGAAGCTGGTGATTTATTGGTTGTTTTAGTTTATGTAGATGACATTATTTTTGGATGCACTAATGACCCTTCATTTCAGTGGTTTTCTAATTAAATGTAGACTAAGTTTGAGATGTCCATGATAGGAGAAATGTCATATTTTCTTGGTTTATGAATCAATCAGAGTTCTACAGGGATATTTATCTCTCAAGAAAAGTATTTGAAAGAGATGTTGAAGAAGTTTCAGATGGATGATTCCTCTCATGTTAGTACACCTATGGTAGTTGGTTGCAATCTCAGTGCGGATGATATTTCACCTGATGTTGATCAAAGAACACATCGATCAATGATAGGCAGTCTTATGTACATCACAACATCTCATCTTGATATAATGCAAGCTAATGGAATGGTAGGTCATTATCAGTCTGCTCCTAAACAAATTCATTTAGCAGTTGTCAAGAGGATATTCAAATATTTGAAGGGTACAATGACTTATGGTATTTGGCATCCTAGAAATCATAATTTTCAATTAACTACATATTCATATGTTGATTGGGAAAACTGTTCGGATGAAAGAAAGAGCACCAGTGGAGGTGCATTATTCTTAGGTGATTCATTAGTCGCATGGTTTAGTAAGAAGCAAGGATCTATTTCTTTATCAACTACAGAGGCCGAGTACATTATTGTTGCTACTTGTTGCACTCAGATATTATGGATGATTCAAACTCCTGCAGATTTGAATGTAACTTATATCGACCCCATTCCACTTCACTGCGATAACACTAGTGCCATTAGTGTCTCTAAGAATCCTGTGCTTCATTCCAAGACTAAACATATACTAATAAAGTATCATTTTCTCAAAGAGTAGGTTAAAAATAGAGTGGTTCAGCTGAATTATATTCCATCCAAAGATCAGATTGATGATATCTTCACTAAACCGCTTGCAACAACTCAATTTGAGTATCTACGCCATAAGTTGGGCCTGACCTTGTTATCTAGTTAAAATAGACTATCTGATCAAGGGGAGTATGTGTTGGTCAAATATCTAACACCTCTGAAAATTACTGCAACAACTCAGGGGGAGCATGTTTTTCTTTGACATTGATGTCAAAGGGGGAGAAAAGGTGTGGTCTGGATGCTACAGTTGAAGGTCTATGCAGAATAGTACAACCTTTCAGGGTTGCCATCAATGTCAAAGGGGGAAATTGTTGGCATGTTTTATAGGAAGCGTGTGCTTGTCATTGATGGAAAGAACATCAGTGACGATGGAAAACAGGAACAACATAATATCAAGAGGAGAAGTGAATAGTATGAAGAGATCAAAGCTCAAACGGGAAAGCGCAACAAAGAAACATGATCAGGATCAAAATCTCCACAGGACAAACCAAAAATATTGAGAATTTGATCACCTAAATCTCCATCAGTCGTCGGATCAAATTAAGTGGAAGGACAGGATAAGCTAGAAGAGCAGCACTAAAGATATATCAAGACATCGATCTAAGAACATGATCGACGAAAAACATTTGGTTCATGTGAAAAGTTGCAAGGAGGTTACTATTCGAGGAATCTCACTTCGGAAGAATTGGCAACTTGAAAGTCGAATTACCCGAAGCCCAAAATCTGAAATGAATAAGGACCATCGGATCTGGAGAGAATGCAATGACCATTAGATCAGCGAGAACTAGGTCAACAAACCACCTCAGCAAGAACATGTGGCAAACCTTGTCAGAAAGAACATGTGGCAAACCACATGGAAACCACTCGACCCATGCCAAGTCAACAGGTGACGTGTGTAATGTTACGTCACTCCAGGAGATTTACTTCAGGAGTTTTTACCACCAGCAGATGCCCTAAGTCCTAAAATCCCTAATGCCAAAGTCCCAAAGTGGACATGGGCTGTCTGATCTGAAGAACACTTCAAGTGCATCTTCAACCGTTGATCTATTACAGTGGAAGTGTTAATCAACAGTAAGCGGTCTCCACCGCCTATGAATTATTCAGCAGGTGACCACTCTGGAGGAGAATGAAGCAACGATCAACCTAAAGTCCAAAAGTGATAAAGTCACTTATGATCATTGATTGTGCAGGAGGGTACGTGTCAACGGATTGTGGACTCTGGGAAAATGCGAAGTAGAAAGGTTTGAAATTTCCAGAAGGACGCATGGCAGAAATATGTGCAATTCGACGAAAAACACTCCGAGAGAAAGTGAAGGAAGAGAAGTTGAGATTTAAACTCCATGAAGCCTGAAGAGCCAAAGGAACTGAGGACCATTGATCTGTAGGAGGACACATGTCAACAGATCGTGTACTCTGGTTGGAACACTCTGGGAAAAAGCAAGGAAGGAAAGTTGAGAGTTGAGATTTCCGAACCCCAAATACCTGAAGGGATTGCAACCATCCGAATCAAGGGGACATGCATTGTTAGATCGTGGACTCCGGGTGAAACACTTTTGGAGAAAGCGAGTGTAGAGGAGTTGAATCTCCTGAAGGCCAAAGTCCTGAAGTGAAAGAGGACCAATGATTTGAGGAGGACACATGGCAGGAATCTGTCGACTCCAGCTAAAATTGTTTTGGGAGAGCGTGAAGGTTGAGAATTGAAATCGCCGAAGCCCAGAGTAGCAAAGAAAATCTCGAATGTTGATTGAGAAAGGGGACATAGGACCATTGATCTAGTTGAGATGTAAAATCCCCGAAGTAGAGGTAGAGTCATCGATTGAGAAGGACAGGTCTCTGCAGATCATCTACTCCGAAAGATTGGCATACGAAGGAAAGCAGGGTTTGATATTTGAAACTCCCAGAGCCCGAAACATGAAATAAATCATAGCTGTTGATTTAAGGAGGTTATATCTGATCCACAGATCATGAAATAAAAAATCTAAACCATCCATTCAGGAGCACCATCAATATCATGAGATTGACGGTCCTATTGCATTGCGGGGTCAGAAAATGCTCGGGTCTTAATTTTTCATGAGCGGGCCACAATCAAAACCATGGTATCGCCAAAGGCATACATGGATCTCTGTAGTGAATTGTGGAGAGAAAAGAGGATTTCCCTCAAACCAACTTTGGTCACACCCACAATCACATGGTCACATGAGAGCATCGCCCAAGGTCACATCAACGGAAGATTGAGGAAGGAGCTAGTGCTGCTAGGCTCCACATCAGAGGTTATGCATTGAAAAGTCAAAAAGGCCTCTGCATGTATAATCCAATGGTGTTGATCAAACAGAATATAATCGAAGGGTTTCTATTTCATATCGTGATTTCTTGATCAGTTATGATTCAGTTACACTAACTGAATCATTGTTCCTGAGCAGTTGAATCATTGTTCCTGAGCATTGGAATCATGATTCCTGAGCGTTTTTGAGATTCCCGACTTGAGCGTTGGAGATGCGGAGTGTAATGGACGATGAGAACAGGAATACAAGAAAAATTCCATGACAGAGAGAGTTTGTTGTTTCTCTGTAAATGTTGAACTGTAAGTAATGAATATTACAGCATGAACTGAGGGAGAAAATGTAGAGATGAAGAACATAAGCTGGACAGAGCAGAAATGTTGAAAACAATAGACTGTACAAGAACTTAAGCACAAGAATATGCGAGCAGGAAGACACTAATGTAGGTAGATCAGAGTAGTGTAGAAGAACAGTGATGAGACTAGTAATCCATTGATAAATACTGTGACACTGTAATAAATTTCAGCAAGCAATGTTAAGAAACAAATATCAATATAGCATAGAAAAACCTCAGAGTAAGTACTCAACGCCTTGAAAAAGAGATAATTTCAGATAATAAGCCTCTTCGAGGGGGAAACCTCCTTATACACCATATAAATGTTCAAGTACAAGATGATTCCAAATGAAAATATCTCCTTGGTATATATAGGAGACTAGTTGGTACAATTACAACTAATGGACTCAAGACGACATAAATAAAATAACATTACTAATGTAATATGCCCCAATTAAGGGGTAATGAGCCACTATTTAGGGCTTAATATGCCCCTCCCCTTGAGACAAGTGTTGTCCGCAATGCTTGAGTAACTCTGGATGCTTTTGTATAAAAGACTCATCTTCCCAAATGGAATTTTTAGCCGGTAGTTTCCTCCATTTAACGAGATACTCTGAAATGGATATACTCCTCAACTGGTTAATTCTTGTGTCAATGATGGATTCAGGCTCCAATATGATTTTTCCTTCCTCGTCAAGTTCTGGCAATATAGTTTGAATTGGGATCTTGTCACCTATAACCTTCTTTAAGCATGAAACATGGAAAACTGGGTGTACTCGTGAAGGTGCAGGCAACTCCAATTTGTATTCCATAGTACCAATCTTTTGTGACACCTTATAAGGGCCATAATACTTTGGTGATAAATTATTATCCTTATTAGCTTTCTTGAGGGACATCTGTTTGTATGGTTGTAGTCTTAAAAACACCCAATCCCCTACTTCAAAACTTTTTTCACTACGATGTTGATCTGCTTGTTGTTTCATGTGATTTTGTGCCATGGTCAGGTTGTCCTTTAAGTTTTGGATAACTTGTTGTTGATGCTTGATGTGATCTTCCACTGCTTGAACCTTATATTTTTCTTTTAGAGAAGAAGTGATGGAAGGAGGGTGGTATCCATAGAGTACCATAAATGGTGTCATTTTTGTTGTAGTATGAAAGGAAGTGTTATACCACCATTCTACCAAGGGTAACCATTTGAACCATTGTGTTTGATTATTAGAGACAAAGAAACGAAGGTAGCCTTCAAGACATTTGTTCACTATCTTGGTTTGTCCATCATATTGAGGATGATAGGATGAGCTATGAGCCAATTGAGTACCCAAACAAGAAAATAATTCTGTCCAAAAATGTCCAGTGAAGATAGGATCTCTGTCACTTACAATAATCTTTGGGATGCCATGTAGCTTTTGAACTGTCTCCATGAATGCAGTGGCAACTGTACTAGGTTTGAAGGGATGAGAGAGTGCACAAAAGTGTGTGTACTTGGTGAGTCTATCAACAATCACCATGATGACACTCTTTCCTTCAGACTTGGTTAACCCTATTATGAAATCCATGGAAACCTCCTCCTAATGCTAACTTGGGATGGATAACGGTTGTAAAAGACCTAGGATCTTAATTGTTTCCACCTTATTTTGTTGGCAAACCAAACGTTATGTGACTAACCTTTGAACATCAGTTTGAAGGAAATCCCCAAAAAATTCCTTCTTGACCCTATGGTAGGTTTTCAAAAATCTCGAGTGCCCTCCTACTGGAGAGGTGTGCAATTCCAATAGTACCTTTTGTTTGAGTTGGGAGTTCTTACATAAATATATGCGATCTTTGTAGCATAGTGAATCATTTTTCCATGTAAATGTATATGATGCACTGGAATCCTGCTGCAACCTTTGATTGAGAGTCCACACTTTTTCATCATTCTTCCATTCCTCCCTTGCTTCTATTATCCAATCGGGTTGGATGATTGAGATAACACAGAGAAAGGACTCAACATATTCATCCTTTCTTGGCAGTGCATTTGCCACAACATTTTGCTTCCCTATTTTATAGATGATTTCAAAATCATAACCCAATATCTTGGTCTCCCATTTTTGTTGTTCTTCTAAAGATAGTCTTTGTTCCAAGAAGTATTTAATACTATCATGATCTGTTTTGACCTTGAATTTCCTACCTATTAGGTAAGGACGCCATTTCTTCAATGCATGTAGTATTTACATCATTTCCTTCTCATAAATGGGTTTGTGTAAGTCTTTTCCCTTGAGTGGTCGAGTTTCAAAAGCCAGGGGCCTTCCCTCTTGCATTAAGACAACACCAATTCCATTTCCCAAGGCATCACACTCCACAATAAAGGTTTTTGTGAAGTTTGGAGTGGTCAAGATAGGAGCTTTGCACATCACCTCTTTAGGTTGTTCAAAAGATTTAGTTGCCTCTGGAGTCCATGAAAATGCATCATTCTTAGTTAGTGTCGTTAAAGGTGATGCTATTCTTACATAGTGCCGAAAAAACTTGCGGTAGTAACCTGTCAAACCCAAAAATCCTCTAAGATTCTTCAATGTTTTGGGAATCGACCAGTCCATCATGGCCTTAATATTTTTAGGGTATACCTTGAAACCTTCATGAGATACAATATGACCCAAATACTCTACCTCCTTCACCCCAAAGAAACATTTGGATGGTTTGGCATATAGTGTTGCTCCTTTAGTATTTGTAGCACCTTGTCAACATGTTGCACATGATCCTCCCAAGACTTGCTATAGATTAGTATATCATCAAAAAGTACTAACACAAATTTTCGAAGGAAGATATTGAAAATGGAATTCATCAACCCTTGGAATGTGGAAGGTGCATTTTTAAGGCCAAAAGGCATGACAAAAAATTCATAATGGCCTTCATGAGTTCAGAATGTTGTTTTTGGGATATCTTCTTCCTTCATCCTAATCTGATGATACCCTAAACGAAGATCCAACTTTGTGAAATAGTTTGCTCCATGTAGTTCATCTAACAATTCATCAATGACGGGAATGGGAAACTTATCTTTAATAGTGATCTTGTTGAGCTCTCTATAGTCTGGACACATACGCCATGAGCCATCTTTCTTGAATACCATTACCACCAATGCAGAGTAAGAACTTTGGCTAGGTCTACTAATCTCAGCCTCTAACATTTATTCAACCATGTGCTCAATTTCACTCTTATGGGCATAAGGGTATCTGTACAGCCTGATGTTAGGAGGAACACTCCCAAGAATTAGGTGAATATCATGATCATGATTTCTAGTGGGTGGAAGACCTTTGGGAATATCTTTAAATACTTTGGAATGCTTATCAATGATCCCTTGGAGATATATAGGAATAGATGGCTTAGATTTTTGAACATCTAGTGAGCATAGTTGTGCAATAACACCTTGATGCCCATTTTTCAATAATTTTTTCATGCCATTAGAGATTATCACCTTACCGGTTTTCCTTGTGATACCTTGTAACTCAATTTCTTTTCCTTCCAATGAAAAGTTCTTGAAAAGTTCTTGAAAATTAAAAGCCATTGTTCCAAATGATTGTAACCATTGGATTCCTAGTACAACATCAACACCACCCATGGGTATAGCAATCATTGGACTATTCATTACATATTCCCCCATAGTAAGATTGATCTTATTGCATTTTCCTTAAAAAATGATAGTTCCTGCATCTATAATCATTACTTGAAACTATGGCGCTAGATATCCAAAGCAATTGAGAGCTTTGGCTAATTTATAGTGAATGAAATTATGAGTACTACTAGAATCAATTAGGACTATTACCTTTTTCTTTTTGATATATCCTTCGATCTTGAGGGTTTGAGGAGTGATAATTCTAGCCAATGCATTACACAATAGCGTGGGAGTCAACTCTTCAGATGAAATTGCTTCTATGTTTTCATCTTGAGATGGTTCTTGTTCTTGTTCTTGTTCCTCTTAACAATCTATGTAGAATAATTTATTCTCACCACACTTTTGTCCCTTACTGTACTTGTTGTCACAATTAAACCATAAACCTTCTTCTTTTCTTTCCTCTAATTTTGAGGTGTCAACCTTGTAGGTTGAGGTGTTTTAGAAGAAGAGCATTATTCTCTCTATAGATGTTAGGATTGGTACTTCTAGTAGCCATAGCCATATTTTTACTTTCAACATTTCTTTCCACCCTAAATGCATTCTCCAATGATTTGGGTTCCCAAAGGCAAACCTCATGTTGAATGTTATCCTTTAAAGTTCCTATGAATACATCAATCAAGTGCTCATCTTGAATATCTGTTAGCTTTATATTCAATCTTTGGAAGTTCTCAATGTGCTCTATAACTTAACCCTTTTGCTTGAGATTTATCAATTGGCTAAAGAAGGTATTGCTCCTTGTATCCTCATAGTGTGCTATCATTTCTTCCGTGAAAATTGTCCAAGTGACGAGTGATTTGAGAGAACAAAGCCATCTATACCATACAAATTGATTGGGTTCTAAATATAAAGAAGAAATTCATACCTTTTGTGTATGTGACACATTATGTAGATCAAAGAATTGCTCCATCTGAAGTATCCATGTTATTGGGTCCTTGCCATCAAACTTCCTCATATTTCTCTTAGGAACGTGGTTGGTCTTCAAACCAAAGTTGGAGTTTCTCCATTTTTTATTCATCTTCATTGTGTCCTCATCATGAATTTCATGGGATACATTTTCACTTTCAGGTTTCCTCTCTATTAGGAAATTTTTCAATCCTTCCATGATCTCCCTTTTTAAACCATCCATCTTAGTATCCATTATTTCCTCCAATTTAGCTTCAGTTGAATCCATCATCCCTTGTAGTTCATCTTTTGCCACTGTCTTCTTTTGTAATTGATTTATGTCCCTACGCATTTCTTCACCTTCATCAAGAGTCCAAGTAGGAATTTCTGGAGGCTTATTTGGTGTATAAGTTCCCTTTTTGGGTGGCCTGTTGGCCAAGTATCACTTTTGAACCTTGATTTTGAGGTGGTTCTGCTAGACAATCTTTCTTCTGTTGTATCTCCAAAGTTTCGGCCCTTCTGGGTATGACAATTTATTTTTTGTAGTTCTCTGATATTTCTTCTCTGCGATGCCATAGGTCTGATCAAAATTGTATGTGCAAGTTGAATTTATGGTAACTTGCCCACAACTTGTTGATTTTTGGCCTTTCTAGGAGATCTCATTTGTATAGTGTGCCCCACACAAAATAATTGATATAAAACTTTGAAAATAGTACCAGAGATACTACGGACTATCCACAATCCAATGAAACTAGTCTCACTCAATTTGGATACTCTTGGAAGAAGTTATGAATGTTTTACCCAGAACACCTGCTTGAGACTAGTCAATAGGACTAGTCAGATACCCTATCTTCCACAGGGTGTATCTACAAATGTAAGATGACACAGAAGATGAATTTTTTACCACATATACCTTAATAATTTTTGTGAATAGCCTCCATATTTTAAGGTCTAAAACATTACAGAAATAGTTTTATAGTGAAAATTCCGCAACGACTCAATTCAGGATAATTCCATAACCCTATCTTACACAGGTTGTATCTCCAAAAGTATAAGGCCTTAGGAGATGAAATTTTAAACCAACATACCTTGATCTGTGTAATAAATATCCTCCAAGTCGTTCCTTCTAAAATGTTGTATAAAAAAAGTTATAGCGAAAATGCCAAGGTGTCTCATATGTAGTAGCGAAACCCCAAGACCTTGAGCTCTGATACCATATGTTAAGAACCAAATATCAATATAGTATAGAAAATCCTCAGAATAAGTAATCAATTCCTTGAAAGATAGATAATTTCAGATAATAAGCCTCTTCGAGGGGGAAACCTCCTTATACACCACATAAATGTTCAAGTACGAGATGATTCCAAATGAAAATGTCTCCTTGGTATATATAGGAGACTAGGAGGTATAATTACAACTAATGGACTCAATCCGGCATAAATAAAATAACATTACTAATGTAATATGCCCCAATTAAGGGGTAATGAGACACTATTTAGGGCTTAACAATCAAAGATTTATATTTCAGGGTGGTAGGGTGGTGCTAGGGAGGACTTTTGTCCTCAGAGTTTCAAGTGGGTGCTTGAAGACAAGGAGTTGTAGCTTCCATCTGGTTGCAACCAAAAAAACCAGGGTGGTAGGGTGGTGCAAGGGAGAACCATTGTTATCTGTTATACAGGTTGGTGCTTGTGTGACTAGAAGTTGGTGCTTCCATTCAGTTGGTGTTGGAACACTCAGGGAGTTGGTGCTTCCTTCTAGTAGGTGCTAGAGAAACCAGAGAGTTGGTGCTCTCAGCAAGTTGCGGCTTGTTAAAGAAGAGGTTGTAGCCTCATTTTGAGTTGGTGCTCAAAGAAATATGATGTACAGAACTTAAAGACTATCTATCATTCCAAGAAGAAGAGGTTTTCTCCCTTTATGGGTTTCCTCATGAATATTTGTCTCTGTGTATATCATATGTGTGATTGATGTTAATTATTCTTGTTGTTCATGACTTGCATAATCTTGATGATCACTTGGAGAACATTAATAATATTTCAATAGGCATAAAATTGTTTAAGCATAGTAACAACTGATTCACCCCCCCCTCTCAGTTGTCTTAGTATTTCCAATAGTTGCATGCATAACACTTGGAAGGCGGACATTTTTTCAGCTCATCGAATGCATAGGTGATATGGGCTCTCAACCATTCCAAATTAATATTAAAATTGTGTTAATGTATTTATCTATGTCCTCATGACAAGTTCAATTTCATAGCCATCTTCATGAGCCAACCTCATGATGAGACTCAACGGAAGGTCCAAAGGTGGTTGTTGATAAACAACTCGATCATTTGAAAACATTGTTTGAGGTAGTGTTTATTTCCTCTCTTCTTAGCTTTGTATTCTCTTTATTGCGCTCTACAATAGGTGACTGCGGAATGGTTACTTAAACAAATACTTGTTTAGCATCACATAAATAGGTGACTACAAAATGGTTACTTAAACATATACTTGTTTAGCATCACATAATGTAGAAACCTTTAGAAAAAGGGTTTTGTTTGTAGACTCAAATGTTTACTGACAATGCTATAAGGTAAGGTAGTGGAAAAAAGAAAGGAAAAAACTTAACCTTTGTACAAGGTAAGACATTTCCATATCGTTTTCTAAATTTGGAAGCCAATCATTTATGGTCTACTCTTAGGTGATTTAGTGTTTCTTTGTTACACTCTGTTGCATAATTTGTATTATAAATAATAAATTAGAAAAAAAAACCATAATGAAAGAGTAATGTTGCATAATTTGTATTATAAATAATAAATTAGAAAAAAAAAACCATAATAAAAAAGTAATAACAAAATACATTGCAAACACAGTCATAACAAAATACATTGCAAACACAATATTTAATTCAACATAGCACGATTCAAATTTAGGTTGATGTTCAAAATTCAAATTTAATAGGTAGAAAATGCATAGTTTTCTTTAGATATTATTATCATTAAACCTATGCAGATTGCCAAGTGCAAATCATGCACCTCTATTTTTTGAAATAAATAAAAAATACATCTTATTGATCTGTTATTTTACTACTTTATTTTAATAAAAATATCTTAATATTTAAAAATTTATTTATTTTAATATTTTCCAAATCAAATCAAATTAGACGTTTTTAATACATTGTAATTATTCAGCCTTTATGAAATGTTACTATGTTAATGAGAGATAGGTACATTCTAAGTAAAAAAACCAATCTTGATATGCATTAATGAGAGCATAGTTACGCTCTAAGTAAAAAAAAAACAATCTTAATACCGAAAAATAAATTAACATTGCATTGTATGGATGACTCTCTACTTAATAGAAAATAGCCTTTCCCCTTAGAAAGAACGCTGGCCATAAAGAACTGTATTGCATGAAAATATTTTGGATGAACATGCATTGTATTAACTCTATTTAGTAAGCATTATATTAACTTTATTTATTTTTAACTCATAGACATCATGTGATAAATTATTTGAAAAATTCAAATAATTCTTTTTTAAGACATCATGTGATAAATTATTTGAAAAATTCAAATAATTTTTTTTAAGATATATTTTGAAATTTTTTATATTCTCATCACTTTAATTGTTGAATTTTCTTTAACTCTAGTTATTCTAATGGTATGAATTCTCTTTAACCATCTTTATTTCATAAGGATATAATTATTGAAATTTAAACTATCTTGTGAACAAGAAAAATATCATATTTTGAAGTGAACAAAATAAATATTATATCTTAATTAAATAAATAATAATTTAACTTCTCCTAAATACACTAAACATTAGTTTCCCCTATTCATTGCATTGAGCAAGTAAGAGTACCTTTTGGGTCAAGGTCAATACTTCGACAATGTTGTTATTATATATGTAATAATTATGCTTTTCGATAGATCGATTTTGTTCATTTCGACCATTTCTTTCAGTCATTAATTATATATGTAACAAAGCTATACAGATTATAGTTAATTTAATTAAATAAATTATTAATTATATTAATATAATTAATTTATCTTAACTTAAATAAGGACTATGACGACGAACTGTGACTAATATATTTCAAAGTAGCACTTGGTTATGATTGGAAGGAACTTTAGGTGAATAGAATACATGCCAAGTGACAGATTAGATTCATATACGTGGAAAACTTCCATAAACAGGTTTAGAGTTTATTGCTTACTTCGTAATAATCTTCTTGCACATATGGAAAGCATGCGTTGTTTAACAATTTGTCCCTGGCCATTTATTTCAACAATGATAATATCGCAGGATAATCTTCTTACATAGCGCAGCGCACACACACTTACTGAACGCATGCATTGTTTAACAACTTGTCCCTGGCCATCTATTTCAACAAAATACAAATATAGTGATGCACTTTGTAAATATGAAATTCACCACAAATACAATGATGGTTCACATTGAAAATAAGTGAGAGAAAATTCCATTTTCTTTTAAACATGTTAAAAAATGTTAGGGTAAAATTGTTGAAGACGTGCCAACTAATTTCCCATGTCGTAGCATGCACATCAACTAAATTTAGAATGTGCATGCATGTACACTACAATGAAGATTTTGTGTAATTGGTGTCACTGTTTGATAAATGTTATATATACTAGAGAGTAGCAATGTAGTGTAGCGTGGTGTGTGGGAAGAGAGGAGAGGATGGTTATATGCATGTGATTGGGTATTGTAATTCTACCTTGAATTAATAAGAATATAGATTATCATTGCCCCTCGTTTTTTTCCTGTACTGGGTTTCTACATAAATATTTATGTTCATTGTGTGATTGTTGTTCTCATATTCTATGCTTGACATTAATCTTTCTCTGTTTATTATTTTGTTGCCTAACAAGTAGTATAAGAGAAGGTAAGCTGAATCGAGGGGACTTGTATGAGTTCAAGACATGGATATTACACTGTCATAGGTTATCTTTGTATGACAATGCGACGGTCACAGAAAAACTTCAAAAACTAAATTTTGGAGAAATGTGTCACAGACTATCCTTTTATAAGGTGCGACAATTTTATAAAATTGTCACATACTATTCTTATAAGCAGTGCAACGACTGTTGTTTTTTTGGAAAAACAAGGTATGAAGTCAAGGTATAAAGTGAATATTTTATGAGGTGATACACATGAAGTGGATAAATTTATAAATGAGTGGTTGAATTTTGTCTTATTATACACATAAGACAAATTATAAGAGGGATCAATTTTATTAAAGGTCGCTTTTAAATATAAATGGGTGGAGTTATAAAGCATTTCCCTATATAAATAAATAGAGTGGATGTTTTTAAAAGGTTTTAAAGATATATATTTTAAATATGGTTTGGACTCAATTTTTTTTTTATTCAATCTTGAAATATATAAGAATATTTTTCATAAAAGGAAGATTTAATTTTACAAGCAGTGAAGTGATTTGGATGGTTTTTGTGTTAATGGAGAAAGTGTAGAGTTCTAAGTTTGAGGTGAAGAAATTCAATGAGAAAACAATTTTCAGTTATGGAAGCTCAAAATGCAAGACCTACTTGTGGAACAAGAGTTGTAGAAGGCATTGGCAGGCAAGTCAAAGAACCAGGTCAGACAAGGATTGTGATGATCTAGATTCAAGAGCTCTCAATACCATTCATCTGTGTTGGTAGATGAGTTTTTGTTTAACATCGTTGCAGAGGAAACAACAACAAACCTATGGATTAAGATATAAATTCTCTATATGACAAATTCCTTGACGAGCAAAATCTTCTTGAATGGGAAGTTGTACAGCTTACAGATGAAAGAAGGTACAAATTTTTTTGATCATTTGAATGTTTTCAATACACTGATTTGTCAATTATCTAGTATGGAAGTAAAGTATGAATATGAGGACAAGGAAGTTACACTATTGTATTCATTTCCCGAGTGTTGGGATCATCTGGTCACTTCTATGTGGTTCAAATCAACAAATTCCATTGATTATGACATTGTTGTGGGAGCGTTGTTGGTTGAGAAAATGAGGAGAAGGTCTAGTAAACAAACCTCAACAATAGAAGCAATTGTGGTCAGAGGTTGATCTACAAAAAGAGGGAAAGATAAGAGGGGTACATCAAGTTCTAATTCAAAAGACAAGAAGAGTAAGAAAAAATGTTGGTTCTGTGGAAAATTAGGGCATCTCAAGAAGGATTGTTGGAAAAGACAAAATGCATCCAAAGAGGGCTCCACAAAGGATGCAAAGGAAGCTAATTTAGTTGAAACAAGTTCAGGTTCGGGTTTAGGTATGGTTGATGAGGTATTGTCTACTTGTGATGTTTCACATCAACATCAACATTGGTTGTTAGATTCCGGTGTGTCCATCCACATGTGTATTCATAGAAATTGGTTCTCAACTTACCAATCTATTGATGATGGTGTTGTTTTTATGGGAAATGATTTTCCTATAAAATTGTTGGGGTTGGTAGAGTCTGGATTAAAATGCATGATGGTTCTGTAAGAACATTAACAGATGTAAGGCATGTACCCGAACTTAGAAAGAACTTGATATATTTGGGAGCTCTATATTCTGATGGTTACAGGTGTACAACTCAAGGTGGAGTACTGAAGGTGTCCAAAGGCATATTAGTAGTCATGAAGGCAAAGATGATCGATAACCTTTATCAGCTTGAAGGAAGGAAAAAAATAAATCAAGCAGTGGTAGAACCTGAAGGTACAAGTTACTCTAGTCATTTATGGCATCAACATTTATGTAGAAAAAATTTTAAAACAAAAAGACATATAAGCAAAGGTATCCTTGATTACATTCATTCAGATGTTTGGGGACCATCCCGTACAGTTTATTTTGGAGGATCGTCATATTTTGTGACATTTATAGATGATTATTCCAAAAAGGTTTGGGTCTATTTACTTAAAATAAAAGATGATGTATTTAATACTTTTAAACAATTTAGATCTTTGGTTGAAAAGAGAACTGATAGGTCAATCAAGTGTTTAAGAACATATAATGGAGGTGATTTCACATCTGTGAAATTTGAAAACTATTGCAAGGAAGTTGGGATCAAAATCCATGAGACCACAGTTTATACTCCTCAACAAAATGGTGTTGTTGAACGCATGAATAGGACTCTTCTAGAGAGAGCAAAGAGCATGCTTAGTAATGCCAAGTTGTAGAAAGAATTGTGGGAAGAAGGAGTCCTTACAACATGCTATTTGATAAATCGGTCACCATCAATTGCAATAACTGTAGTATTCTATAAGAGGTATGGACAAGTCATTCGTCTGTGTTACACATCGAAATCACTCAACCAGATAAGTGTCGCATATGCTTCTCACTTGTCACAAGTGTCACAACTCCCTTACAGCTTGTCACAAGTGTCGCAAGTTGGTTACAAAGTGTCGTAAATGTTGTTGAATCATGATACCACGATGACGAAATTAAGGAGGAACTTGAAACATCTAATGTACTTGGTTTGAAGGAAGAAAATTGGTTCACTGGAGTCAAACATCTCTTAACACCTGAGAGGGATTCTTAGTCAAGAGTTTGGAGGGGGAACGCTCCCCTAAAACGGCCTTAGGAGCGCTGGTGCTCCTCTACCATGCCTCAGGAGCGTTATAACGCTTCTTCACCCCTCTGTAAGAGCGCTTCTCAGTTTTGAAGCGCTGGCGCTTCCCTTGACCTTCTCGGGAGCGTTCTAGTGCTCTGATGCCCCTTCTAAGGGAGCGCTCCCTATTCTGGGTGAATTGTTAGCTCGGTGAGAAGAATAAGGGGAGAATCATTCGAGATTAGGAGGCAGTTGTGCTCGAATTCTTGGTTTTATCAAAAGATCTTTGATCCAAGGAGAAGGTTCCCAACTGGTTCTAAACATAACTCAAGAGGTTAGGCTCCTCCCAACCTATATAAGCAAGCTCTATGATGGTGAAAAGGGGGGGAAGAACTGAACATATGAAACTTATGATCTTGGAGGAAACTTACAGTCAGCCAAAAGAGAGTAATCAGTGAAGATGTTGTTATCCAGGTTGTGGATCTTTCAGGAAAGGGTTAGACGAAGAGGACTTGACGAAGCTGTCGCATTCGCATCTACGATTGTAAGTTCTGCTGCCATTATTCTCATTAATATGACAAGCTTGGCATGTTTCTTTCTAGTTTGTGTCTAATGTTACATAAAATTATCATTTATTGATAGATCTGTTTTCAAGCTAATGTCAATAGAGTAGGAAGTGGTCGTATCTTGTTTTGTCCACAGAACTCAGCGAGGAGCAAAGGACTAGAGCGCAACTCAGAGCGTGCAGGGACAAACGTCGATTAAAAGGTACTTCTATTATCCTTCCTTCTCATGCATTAGTTTAGATAGATTTGAAAGGAAGTCAGTGTCCATGTTAAGCATTTTTCTGTCTAGGGTTAAGGTCAAGCCTTAGAGGTGATCTACCTGTCTACAGGGAGATTTTCCTACAATAGAAACTGGCGACTCCACTGGGGAGATAGCCTCGAATCGAAACCCCTTGTTTGGATTTTTCTCCTCATTGACCTTGTTCTGTCCCTTGATTGTTTCAGACCTGGTTCACCCCTCTTTGATTAGTTTCATGAGCTGATTGGCTCCTTACCTTGTCACATTCAGCATATTTGTCAAGCTTAGATCTCAATTTTTGAAATTTTTTGACATTTCTGGGACTTTTAGACCCTGGCGCCCCTGACCTAGTGTTATCAGAGTGACAACGCTTCTAGTAGCCTTACACAGAGCACTATAACGCTCTTTGCCCTTGGAAACAGAGCACCAGCCTCCTTTTGGCCCCAAAACCCTCCACAATTGTGTCTTTCAGGGTTTGCCTCTGTGGCTCTTTTGCTGAGTGATCTAGGGAGTCAATTTTTCTTCCCGTTTAGCCTTGACATCAGTCTTGTTGAAGAACAAACACCTTTTTGATTGGATCTTGTAGCCTTTTTTTTTTCACCTATTTTCGTTGAGTTTTCCTGTTGAGTAAAGCTTGAAGTCTATGCATTGCTTTTCTTTTCTCTTCAGTTGAGTAAAACCCTAGTGAAGGTCATCAAAAGCCTACAGGACTCTTTATCTTGATTTCAGTGAAAATCATTGTTCTTCAGCTCTTGTTTTTGGGTGTGAAGTTTGTCTTTTTTTTTTCTTTGATTGTTTCTTTTCTTTCGTTTTTCGTTTTGATTACTACGAAGGGTGTATTGTTTGTGTGATCTTTTCTTATGCTAGTTTGGTTCTCATTCATACCAAGAAGATAATTAACAAAGATAAGAATTGTGTTGTATTGATCGTCATCCATACGCAAACAATAAAAAATATCTTCATGATTGATTGAGCATGTTATAAGGCATTTAAAATTTTGCATTACATCGGGATTTGATTGAGAAAAAGAATTGTTTGAGGGAATTCCATAGTTGTGCTTGTTAGTGAAAGAACTCTCTCTATCCCTTAGCTAGATGTTCATCGAAAGGATATGACTGCTTATCATGCTCGATGTATTCTTTGGGTCTGAGTCATAATTCCATTTGTTTCACTTCCATGCACCCCTTTTGCGTAAAGAACAGCCACAAAAATCAATGCTAATTAAAATTTATCTAGAACTTTTTCTTTGCTAGAATCCTCCGCAAACAGTAGAATAGGTGTAGTACTTTGGATTAGGCTGTGAGCATAACTCTCCAAAGTTGTCAAAACAAACATTAGCATCCTGAGTTAGGGAGAGTAAATCCAGTTATCGTATAAGTCTGCCTGGGACCCCCCTCTCACACAGGGGTTACGCACGAGGTTGCATTCTGGAGAGCTACGGGGACTAACCCTCCATGGTTTAACTGAGTGTGGTGGTAAGATTGTATTATGGGGATCACTTTGAGGTAAATCCACAATTACTGCGTGGAAGCTTCTTAGTTGGTTTCGGGCTTGATACCCTACCCTTACATTCGGATCGAATTGTCGACTGTTCCCGCCCAGGGGATGACTGCGAATTGGTAACCTTAGTGGACATAATCTTTAGGTTCTTACACAAGGTGATGGTGACGGGAAGTCTCACTGTACCTGGAGCAGACATTGGTCAAACTCACTCGGGCTCCTTGGAAGGTAAATCCACAATTACTGCGTGGAAGCCTTGGAAGGTAAATCCACAATTACTGCGTGGAAGCTTTCACTAGGGTGTAAGTCCGTTAAGCAGGTCACTATTGTAAATGTTCCACCCTATCCCCGCCCCTTCTGGACTTGATCACGCGACGTTGGATTTCATCACCAACTAGTACGATCATCGAGAGAAGGTCCTGTTTGCTTGGTTGTGATTCTTAGATTCTATTAGCGTATGTTGTTTCTTTTACTTAGTGGACCTTAGGTCGAGTCAGTGTTAATGGCATCGAATCCTGGGAGTACCAATGGAGGAACCCCTTCTTTTGGGGAACCTTATACCTTTCCTTCATTTGGAAACTTTGGTCCTCCATATGTTGCCACACTGAGTCTTCTAGGACTCACTATTGGATTACCAGTGTGGTTATTCCCCACTCCGGTGATCCCAAATCCTCCTAATGTTTCAGTTGCACCTCATACTTTGGATGTCAATACACCACCCACACATCAACCTCACGTTGACTTTTCGCCTTCTTCGCCCATCAATTCTCCTTCCATTTCTCCTTCTTTTCCTAGTGAAAGCTCTAAAGCAAGTAGCCAGGTTGATCAGAAGAAGAAGAAACGGAAAGAGAAGAAGAAGAAGAGCCCGAAAAGGACCAAGACCCCAACAACATCAGATGTTGGCTCTAATCAACCAGTTACCGTTAATAGTACTGGGAGTGTTGACAAGATTAAAAGAAACAATCCAAAACCCAAATTCCCTTGCAGCCTTTGTAAGGGTGATCACTTTCTGAGGGATTGCCCCAGTCTTACCCAGGTATTAGGAATGTGGTCCTCCATGTCATCGGCCTCTGTCAGTCATGTTGATGATACCTCGTCAACTAGTGATGTTCAGGTTGGTAAGAAGAAGAAAACTGTCAAGTTCTCTTGCATGTTATGTAAAGGTAATCATTACTCTCACCTTTGTCCTTGCATGGATGAGGCTTCTTCTCTTTTGGAAAAACTTCAACTTCCAAAAGGTTATCGTAATCTTTCCTCCAACCCATCATTGGTTGATGGACTGGTCAATCCGGTTCCTTCCACGGTCAGTCCGGTTGATCAGGTGGTCAATCTAGTTTCCTCCTCGATTGAACCACAAACCCAAGTAGTTGATCCAGTTCTGTCATCAATCAGCCCCAATCTTCATCAAAAGAGTGAAACCAAAGAGGTCAATCCAGTTTCGCCATCGGTCGATCCCACTCCTCCTTTGATGAGTGCCAAAGTGACTGATCCAGTCCCTTCTTCGGTCAGTCCCACTCTTCCTCTGAAGAGTGCCAAAATGGTCGATCCAGTTTTGCCATCGATCAATCCCATTCCTCCATTGCCAAACTTTGATATATGCTTCGCCCAAGCTGCAAAGGAGTTCTATTGAACAACGACACATGCACTGTTACATAGATCCACTTTGTATTGGTCGTGGCTATGTCTTATCATCTCATAGATCCACTGTGTATTCTTCGTGGCTACGATCAGTTTGAGTCACTAAAGTATAGATCCACATTGTATCTTTGGTGGCTATACCCCTGTTTGTCAATGCAATTATGGATCTGTAGTGTATTTTATGGCGGCCATACCTCACAAGTCTCGATCTCCCAAGCATAGGTATGCCTACCTTGGGTTTTGAAATATGTCATGATATTGGTTGGATGTTTGTGTGCAGCTTCCGTCAGGTTCTCCAAGTCTATACCCTTGCTTCAACATCTACAAAGTACTTCAGTCATCAGTCCGCGTCTTCTGACTTCATACTTTGGGGGGCATTCTGTTACACATCGAAATCACTCAACCAAATAAGTGTCGCATATGCTTCTCACTTGTCGCAAGTGTCGCAACTCCCTTACAACTTGTCTCAAGTGTCACAAGTTGGTTACAAAGTGTCGTAAATGTTGTTGAATCATGCTACCACGATGACGACATTAAGGAGGCACTTGAAACATCTAATGTACTTGGTTTTAAGGAAGAAAATTGGTTCACTGGAGTCAAACATATCTTAACACCTGAGAGGGCTTCTTAGTCAAGAGTTTGGAGGGGGAATGCTCCCCTAAAATGGCCTTAGGAGAGCTGGCTCTCCTCTACCATGCCTCAGGAGAATTATAACGCTTCTTCACCCCTCTGTAAGAGCGCTGCTCAGTTTTGAAGTGCTGGCACTTCCCTTGACCTTCTCGGGAGCGTTCTAGTGCTCTGATGCCCCTTCTAAGGGAGTGCTCCCTATTCTAGGTGAATTGTTAGCCCGGTGAGAAGAATAATGGGAGAATCATTCGAGATTAGGAGGAATTTGTGCTCGAATTCTTGGTTTTATCAAAAGATATTTGATCCAAGGAGAAGGTTCCCAACTAGTTCTAAACATAACTCAAGAGGTTAGGCTCCTCCCAACCTATATAAGCAAGCTCTATGATGGTGAAAAGGGGGGGAAGAACTGAACATATGAAACTTATGATCTTGGAGGAAACTTACAGTCAGCCAAAAGAGAGAAATCAGTGAAGCTGATGTTATCCAGGTTGTGGATCTTTCAGGCAAGGGTTAGACAAAGAGGACTTGACGAAGCTGTCGCATTCGCATCTACGATTGTAAGTATTGTTGCCGTTATTCTCATTAATATGACAAGCTTGGCTTGTTTCTTTCTAGTTTGTGTCTAATGTTACATAAACTTATCATTTATTGATAGATCTATTTTCAAGCTAATGTCAATAGAGTAGGAAGTGGTCGTATCTTGTTTTGTCCACAGAACTCAGCGAGGAGCGAAGGACTAGAGTGCAACTCGGAGCGTGCAGGGACAAACGTCGATTAAAAGGTACTTCTATTATCCTTCCTTCTCATGCATTAGTTTAGATAGATTTGAAAGGAAGCCAGTGTCCACGTTAATCATTTTTCTGTCTAGGGTTAAGGTCAAGCCTTAGAGGTGATCTACCTGTCCACAGGGAGATTTTCCTACAACAGTCTGATTAATCAAATCTGAGAATATTTGGTTGTGATGCTTATGCTCTTATTTCTAAAGATCGGCGTTCTAAGTTAGATCCTAGATCAAAGAGATATGTCTTTGTTGGTTATGGTGATGGATTTAATGGGTATAGATTGTGGGATCCCACTGCCCACAAACTCATAATTAGCAAAGATGTAGTATTTGATGAATCCTCACTCTTAAAACCAGAATTAGTAGATGTTGAAGTGAGACAAGAACAAGTACCACAAGTTCAAAAAATTCAGTTGGAGACTCAACCATCTTCAGAAAGGGAGGACCATGAAGAAGTTCCAGAAGAAGAAGAAGAAGATGCAGAAAATATCCAAGAAACTGAGGATATGCCTCAACCATCTCTAAGGAGATCTACATGGGTTAGGAATCCTCCTACAAGGTATGATGATTATGTTTCATCTGTGGCTTTGTTTTCTATTGATGGAGAATATAGTTGTTATCAGGAAGGAATTAAGGTATCTGAAAGTCATCCATGGAAAGAAGATATGAAGAATAAATGGATGCCTTAGAGAGGAATAAAACATTGGACCCAGTAGAACTTCCAAAGGACAAGAAGGTTTTCGGTTGCAAGTGGGTCTACAAACTGAAAAAGGGTGTTGATGATAAAGTTGAAAGGTATAAAGCAAGACTGGAAGCAAAAGGGTATTCTCAAAAGGAATGTATTGATTTTCATGAAATATTTTCACCAGTTGTGAATCTTGTTTCAATTAATGTTGTGTTAGTACTAGTTGCTTTACTTGATCTTGAGTTAGAGCAACTAGATGTTAAAACAATGTTTCTACATGGAGATTTGGATGAGGATATATATGTGGAACATCCATAAGGGTTTGTTTAGGATTGAAATAAGAGTTTTGATTGCAAACTTGAGAAGTCATTGTATGGCCTGAGGCAGTCTCCCAGGAAAAGGTGCAAGAAGTTTGATTCCTTCATGGTGAGCCTAAATTTCACAAGTGAATATGATCACTATGTTTACCTTAAAAAGTTGGAAAATGACATATTCATTATTTTGGTGTTATATGTTTATGATATGCTTTTGGAAAGAAAAATCATGGTCGAAATCAACAGGTTAAAGACTTAGTTGGATAGGGTGTTTGATATGAAGGATCTAGGAGCAACAAAACAAATCTTAGGCATGAGGATACACATAGACAAGAAAAATGGTAAGGTGTGTTTATCGCAACTGAAGTATGTGGAGAAAAATACTTATGAGATTTGGTATGAATAATTTGAAACCTGTATAGATCCCTTTGGCTTCCCATTTCAATCTTTCTTCAGGTTTATGTCCTAGTAATGATGAAGAAAATAATTATATGTCTTGTTGAAATTACTGATACAACTGAGAGGGGGGGTGAATCAGTTGTATTTGAGCTTAAACAATATTAATTCTATTAAAACATTCTTAGACTTTATTCAAGTGATCATCAACATTATACAACATATGGAAAGTAAAAGTAAGAGGCATCGATCACATATAAGGTATACACAGAGACAGATTTTCACGAGGAAACCCATAAAGGGAGAAAACCTATTCTTCTTCGAAATGATAGGCAGTCTTTTAAGTTATGTACATCATATTTAATTGAGCACCAACTCAATGTGAGAATGCTACCTCTATTTTACAAGCTGCAACTTGTTTGAGAGCACCAACTCTTTGGTTTCTCTAGCACCCACTAGAAGGAAGCACCAACTCCTTGAATATTCCAGCACCAATTGGAAGGAAGCACCAACTTCCTGAATGTTCTAGCACCAACTGGATGGAAGCACCAACTTCCCGTTACACAGACTCCAACCTATGTAACAGAGAACGCTTGTTCTCCCTAGCACCACCCTACCACCCTGGTTTCTCAGGCTGCAACCAGATGGAAGCTACAACTCCCTGTGTTCAAGCACCCGCTTGAACTTCTGAGAAAAATAGTCCTCCCGAGCACCTCCCAACCACCCTAAAATATAAATCGCTAAATAAATATTCAACTTTACAGATAAATCAATTCTTACCAATATTTCTTTGTTCTGTAAATCTAGTCTTATGTAGACTGTTCTGCTGCTCTTCTCTTCCTCTGTCTGTTCAGTAGGTATGCTCTGCATCAACTCATGCTCTCCTTCTTCTCTTCTTCAACTCATTCTGTTATTCTACTCTGCATTTCATCTCATGCTTCACATATCCTCAATCTCCTCCTGTACATCCTCTCCTTGTCTATTCTTACAGTTTCATTCTTTTTCACTTACAGAACAACCAACCCGACACGGTCTATTTCATCTTCTTTTATACACACAAACATGATGTTTCAACTTTCCAACTCCTTAGGCAAAAAGATGACAATTGTCTAAGCAACTGAAATGCCAACTGAAATGCTAACTGATTTGCAATCATGAGTCCATTTTGCTAACAGATTCCAAACTCAATAGTTAACTGTGAGATAGAACAGTAACCCTCCGATCAATACTTGATCCAACGGTTCAGATCCAATCGATATTTCCCACATCGTGATTTCGACATTCTTGTCATTCATAGTTTTTGTCACTTACAAATCCCGATCCCCGAAACTCCATGAAGAAGTCAAATCAACGGTCCAAATCATTTCTTGATTTGAAGGTTCAGATTCAATCACGATTTTGCATATCGCGAAATCGACATTCTTGTTGCATTGTGTTCTTTGCCTCTCTATGTCGCGATTCGTGAAACTCCAATGGAGTTTGATCAACGGTCCAGGCCTGATCTTGACTTGACGGATGTGATTGAATCGCGATTTCGCATATCACGATTTCCCATTTCTTGTTGCATTTGTTTCTTTTCCTTTTGAATTCGCGATCCCCGAAACTCCGATAAGAAGTTAAATCAACGGTCCAAATCTAATCTCTATTCAGCGGCTGTGATTAAATCGTGAAATCGCATATCGCGATTTATTGTCAAGTGTTTTTGTCACTTCAAAGTCCCGATTCAAAAAACTCCGATAGGGAGATAAATCAACGGTCCAGATATGATCTCTATTCAGCTCTTGCGATTAAATCGCGAAATCGCATATCGCGATTTGTTGTCAAGTGTTTTTGTCACTTGAAAGTCTCGATTCATGAAACTCCGATAAGGAGATAAATCAATGGTCCAGATCACTTCTTATCTTAATGGCTGCGATTAAATCACAAATTCACTTATCGTGATTTCGGGGTTCTTGTTTTCAAGTGTTTTTGTCATTTCAAAGTCCCGATCCCCGATACTCCATGAAGAGAATCAACAGTCCAGATCACTTCTTAATTTAACGGCTGCGATAGAATCGCAAATTTGCATATCATGATTTCGGGGTTCTTGTTGTCAAGTGTTTTTGTCATTTCAAAGTCCCGATCTCTGATACTCCAACATTGACTAGAATTAACGGTCCAGATCAAAGTTGGATCAGATGGCTTAGATTTCATCGCAATTTTTCTTATTCTGATTATGCCCACTTCTCCTTGCACTTTAAATACCGTGTAGGTTCTCCTCGATCCAATGATGGTCGGACCCTGTGCTCAGATATGACGGCTAAGTTCTGTCTCCCTCTTCAACTTGCAATCCTCAAAACTCCGACAGGGATTCAAATCAACGGTCAACATAACCTCCTGAGATGGACGGTTCTCCTGCTTTCGGGATTTTGTGAGACCTCTACTCCTTGCACTTTAAAGAATGTGCAGGTTCTCGTCGATCCAACGGTGGTCGGACCCTGTGCTCAGATCTGATGGCTGAGATCTATCTCCCTCTTCAACGATCAGATATTCTTCTTATCAAGAGACTCTTCTCAAACTTTCGCTCATTCACTGCCTTTGATTATTCCCATTTCGATCATTCACTACTTTCGATCATTCACCTCTCTGAACTTATCTTATGTTTGCCTGTCGATTACAAACTTGTTGTTCTCATGTCATCTTCACTGTTGCCATATATGACAAGCATTCACTGTCTGTTAACTGTCTGTTAAATATTTGCCAACAATCTCCCCCTTTGGCATTGATGGCAACACAAGCACCCACATGCATTCAGATTTTCTCTCCTGATCTTTTCTCCCCCTTTGACATCAATGTCAAAGAAGAACCATTCTTCCCCTAATCTGTTATAAAAACATACCCCCCCTGTCAACTATAAGCATCTTGGAAAAACACCAGATATTCAATAAGTACTCTCCCTGACCAGGTGCACATATTAGACACAAGAGATTATAACCCCCAACTTTTGACGAAGATATCCAAAAGGGGTCATTGCTAATGGTTTAGTAAAGATATCAACAATCTGTTTTGTAGAAGGTATATAATTCAGTTGAACAATCCTGTTTGTAACTTGTTCTCTGAGAAAATGGTACTTAATTGGAATATGCTTAGTCTTGGAATGAAGAATAGGATTCTTGGAGACACTAATGGCACTGGTGTTATCACAGTGAATTGGAATGGGATCAGTGTAATTTACCTTCAGATCTGCAAGAGTTTGTATCATCCATATAATTTGTGTGCAGCAAGTAGCAGCAACAATGTATTCTGCCTCTGTAGTAGATAAAGAAATAGATCCTTGCTTATTACTAAGCCATGCAACTAATGAGTCACCCAAGAAAAATGCTCCTCCACTGGTGCTTTTTCTCTCATCAACAAAGTTTGCCCAGTCTACATCTGAATAAGCAGTTAACTGAAAATTCTGATTTCTAGGGTACAACAGACCATAAGTCATTTTTCCCTTCAAGTATTTAAATATCCTTTTGACAGCTACCAAATGACTTTGTTTAGGGGCAGACTGAAAACGACCTACCATTCCAATAACTTGCATTATATCAGGACAAGATGCTGTGATGTACAGAAGACTGCCTATCATAGAGCGATATGTTCTTTGATCAACATCAGGTGAGATATCATCTTTACTCAGCTTGCAACCAACCACCATAGATGTGCTAACTATATAAGAATCTTCCATCTGAAATTTCTTCAACATCTCTTTCAAATATTTTTCTTGAGAAATGAAAATTCCTGCAGAACTTCGTTTTACTTGTAAGCCAAGAAAATATGACAGTTCTCCTATCATGGACATTTCAAATTATGTTTGCATAGAATTAGCAAACCACTGGAAAGATGATTCATTAGTATAGCCAAAAATAATATCATCTACATAAACCAAAACAACTAGTAAATTATCACCTTCAGACTTAATGTAAAGGTTACTGTCAACAGTGCCTTTCTTGAACCCTTTTTCTTGTAGAAATTTGTCCAGTCTATAATACCAAGCTCGTGGTGCTTGTTTTAGTCCATATAAGGCCTTCTTCAACTTACAAACATAATTAGGATTGTCTGTCAATGAGAATCCTTCAGGTTGCTCCATATATACTTCTTCCTCTAGATCTCCATTAAGAAACGCTGACTTAACATCCATTTGATAAACTTTGAAATTCTTATGACAAGAATAAGAAAGAAACATTCTGATAGCTTCCAATCTTGCCACTGGTGCAAAATTTTCATCAAAGTCCTGACCTTCAACTTGTGCATATCCCTTACAGACTAATCTGGCTTTATTTCTAACAACTTGTCCTTTTTCATTCATTTTATTCTTGAAGACCCATTTGGAACCTATTACATTCTTATCTTCAGGTCTAGGAACAAGCTCCCAAGTATTGTTCTTCTCAATTTGATCAAGCTCTTCATT